>JAPDDO010000457.1:0-100000 GCA_027422415.1 Schizothorax lantsangensis
TATAAATAAAGAAAAAATCACAACTAAGTCCAAATTGAAGTATAAAAAGGTTTTAAAGAATATGCGGGACATGTCTATATGCAGGAAAACAGACAGTTAGCCACTTCAGAAAAAGGTAGAGGATTGGTTTTCTCAGTGTCCAGTGCTGCAGGAGGGGCTGGAAACAGATTTTTCTAGCAAAAACATTATCCCCACGATCCACGTCTTGAACCCTGTTCAAATCTGTTAAACCTAGAACTAGACCAGAACACACAAGCCAAAGCCCGAACTCCAGCCTCCAACAAACATGCTTGCTAGAAAAGTTTGTGCTGGTTCTCCGGTGGGCGGCCAGGGACGGCAGGGGGCGGGGCCAGGGCAGGGAGGGGCGGGGTTATCTACATCATTGAGCAGGGTGTCCGGCCCTGAGGAGCGCCGCCGTCCATCTTCTCCGCCTCCAGGATTATCCTCTTAAACACCTCCACGGCCGTCTGCGAACACACACACGGAAACATCACGAAAAAAATCATGATCGGATCCTTTCATCACTTTATCTTCCAGTGATGCTATTTCAGCTAAAAAAATAAAATAATTAAAAATAATAAAAATAATAATAATAATAAATCATTACGTGAAATAAAATAAATGTTAACGGGTATAAAATATTTAACTTTTTTAATTAATTAAATAAATGTAAAATTTAAAGTTTTTTTATTTTAGTTTTTGTCATTTCTATTAGGTTTAAAAAAAAATGATGTATATGTTTGTATGTATTATATAGTTTTTATTAATTTTATTTAAATTTTAGTTGTAGATATTCAAGGAAATCAACTCAAAGTAAACAAAAATTAGAAATGTTGTAGCTGAATAAGCTAAGGTTTCTCTATTGTGTATTAGTCTTTAATTTATGTATATGTTTGTATGTATATGTAGTTTTTATTAGTTTTATTTAAATTTTATTTACAAAATTTTTATTTTGTTAAACAAAAACTTTAAAATTTTTTTTTTTTAATCATTACATAAAGAAATAAATGTCAACTGGTATAAAATATATATTTTTTAAAAATAAAATTTTATTTAATTTAAATTTAAAATTGTAAGTTTTTTTTAAAATGAAGTTTTTTTTTTCATTTTCATTTAGTTTTACTTGATGTTCAAAATAAACTGCAACAAATTAATAAAAAGCTACTAAAAGCTAAAGTACTAAAACTTATTTAAAAATAAATCTAATTTAAATATTAAAACTATAATATCTCAAAAAAGCTAAACTAACATTGCCAGAGTGCCAGTAGTCTAAAAAAATCATTAAAATTAATAAAACAACAACACATTTTTAAGACCAGAAAGGAAAATAATAGCAAAGACACAAATATAAATATAGCAATAGCATAATAACATGAGAAATCAATGGCATCTTCCCATATAATATCTTAAAACACAACTGAAATATTACATGTAAGATATTAATTAAAGGTGTAAATATTTGTTGTCAACAAACTCTCTTCACCAAAATGTCATTATTTTAATGCAAAAACTATAAAAAACAAATGATATTACATTTTACTACTGAAAATAGGCCACGATTTGTATTATGCACAATAAATTATTTTTATAATGCACTGGGCACCATAAACTGATTTATTATCAAATCATAATTTTGCATAGAATTTTTATTGTCATATTGATGCATTAATCATCAATATTATATTATTACACAAAAGTATGCAGTTTAAATTTCCCAGGTCGGGATTATTTGCTAAAAAAATAAATAAAAACATGTTACATAAAATAAAATGAAATATAAAAAATAAACTTATTTTATTTCAGCTACTTGCCAAGAAATTAATTTCATTTTCATTTAGTTGAACTTGATGTACTAAAATAACTAAATGGTAATGAATTAGTTAAAAGTTTATAGACATAAAAAATGTAATTAAAATATTAAAAAAAAAATAAAAACTAATTTAAAACATAAAAACTATAATAGTATCTCAGTGATAATAAAATTAGTGCTGTCAAACGATTAATCGCATCCAAAATAAACGTTTTTGTTTACATAATAAATATACACAGTACATACACAGATATATATATATTATGTATATATAAATACACACACATACAGTATATTTTGAAAATATTTACATGTATATACATTTATATAATATATAAATATATTTCATATGTAAACAAAATTTTACTTGAATATATACCTGCATGTGTGTGTATTTTTTATATTACATAATACATATACACAGTACACAAACATATATTATGTAAACAAAAACTTTTATTTTGGATGTGATTAATCGTTTGACAGCACTAATATAAATAACAGTGTCTCTACCTAATATATATTATATATATATATATATATATATATATATATATATATATTATATAAAAAATGAACAATGAAAACAGGCATCAGTATCAGTAAGTACCAAAAATGAAAGTTTTGGTATTGCCTTTTTCTGGTATCAGAAGATTCCTAATAATAATAATAATAATAATAATGCTGCTGCACTGTAAATCAGACGGTAGGATTCAGCAGAGAATGAATGCAATCAGCTGCAGCTCTTCATCAACACGTCTATAAATAAGCTGATTCTCCAGCGAGACGCCAGACGTCATCAGGACAAACCTTCACGTCACAAACCCCAGAGAAACCAGCATCCAAACACTTCAGTGAGAGTCTGGAAGAATAGGGCTGTGCAATTAATCGAAAAATGCTTTCAATTTGGATTTCGGCCTCCAACGATTATGAAAATACAATAATCGAGATAAAACGATTATTGCGCCCCATTCTGCCCCCTTTCCAGCAGTGCGCTTTCGTTCCTCCATAAAAGCCCAATTTGCAAATCAGTAAAATCATTTAACTTGACATTTGCAAAATGGGACGTGCTTGATTAATTTAAGTATATTAGATATATTCATGTTTTTAAAAGCGTGTTCTCGGAGGATTTCTGTGATGCGATCAGAGACGGAAATGTAAAGTCATTTTTAGCGTGATTATATAGTGATTATTCACATAATCCCCTGTCGGTTATGTAATAAATGCGCATAAAGAGTTATACATGTGTAACGGTAAATTGGATGCGTGGCTCTTAAAGTGACAGCGCGCTATATTCCTGCTGACTGTGCTTAATATTAATAAAGAACAAAAGACAAATTCAAAATCACACACTGCTCTTGAGTGAAGGACTTTTGTAGTTTTAGTAAGAAACAAAGAAAGTTTAATTCTTACAGTGAAGGACTATGCTGTTTTATTTTACATTTGATTATTGATTTCTGTATAGGCTGTTCGAGACTTGCATAAAGAAACCTTAAAGCACAGTTTGTTTCATTTGTATCTTTTTATTCTATTGGATTTGTCCTTTGCTTTTTTTTATTACTGACAGTTTTTTTATTTTCAATAATTTTAAGGACTTTTTGTTTGTTTGTTACTAATAGTTACCTAATACTACTAATACTCTCTACAATGTAGATGTCATAGCAAC
Organism: Schizothorax lantsangensis; assembly: GCA_027422415.1. Lineage (NCBI taxonomy): Eukaryota > Metazoa > Chordata > Actinopteri > Cypriniformes > Cyprinidae > Schizothorax > Schizothorax lantsangensis. Next base: position 3,477 of record JAPDDO010000457.1, read on the forward strand.
CTTATTTACAGGAAATACTGTAGGATATATATATATATTTGATATGTATCACTCATATAAAGTTTTGGTCATATGGCCCACTCATAATCGTTTTAAATAATCGTGATTACAATATTGACCAAAATAAACCGTGATTATGATTTTTGCCATAATCGAGCAGCCCTAAGGAAGAACGTCTCGAGATGAGACACTCAATAATAAGAGGGACTGATTATCATTCATATACTGAACATCTGCTGGATCAGACGCCATCGACTCATTCACGTCTCTCAGAGAATCATCAGACAATCACTCAACATCTGCTGAGAGAGATGAACCGAGAAAGACAGAGGAAGAGGAAGACAGGAAACGCATCATCACCTGATTCTCTTTAGCTGAGGACTCCATGAACGCTGCGTTCCACGACTCTGCAAAGCTTTGCCCTCTTCACAGCTGATCACAATGAGAAACACCAGATATACTGTTTACACCAACAAATCTGTGGTTCATCTGACCTTTATCAGAATAACATACAAAACAATCACTGATTCAACTTTTGCACTGCAATAACTCTAAATATCAAAATGATTCAAATTATAACTTCAACTTGACTGAACTAATGATTTGACTCATTAAATAACTGACTGTGTTTTTATGTCTCAATCAATTTTATCAGTCAGATTGTGTTGAGTATCGAGTGTAAACGACCTGAACATCTGCAGTTTGTGACGCTGTTAAACAGTAATTATTAAACTAATAAATGTATGTACTGAATAACCAACAGCAAGAAACATACACCAATGGAGCGAATGAAGATATGAATTAATGCATGCACAGAAACGCTCGTTTACAACATACAGCATCAAACACATCTGTTTATTCATGAACGTCAGAGCAGTGTTTTTTTTTATTTATTTTTTTTATATTCTCTGTTTTCCTTTTGACTGTCATTTTTTAATTTTTGTTGTGTGCATTTGTCATTTTTATTAGTTTTTTTTTAATATTACTATTCAGGTTTATTTCCACTTCAACTTATTTTTAATTTTTTTTCAAGTTAGTTTCTAAGGAAACTCACTTTTTAATTTTCATTAAAATGTGTGTGTGTGAGTGAGTGAGTGAGTGAATGTGTGTGTGTGTGTGTGTGTGAGAGTGAGTAAGAGTGCGAGTGTGAGTGAGTGTGTGTGCGTGAGAGTGTGTGTGTGTGTGAGTGTGAGAGTGTGTGAGAGTGTGTGTGAGTGTGAGAGTGTGAGAGTGTGTGTGAGTGTGAGAGTGTGAGTGAGTGAGTGTGAGTGAGAGTGAGTGTGTGTGTGTGAGTGTGTGTGTGTGTGAGTGTGTGTGTGAGTGTGTGTGTGTGTGAGAGTTGTGTGTGTGTGTGTGTGTGTGTGTGTGTGTGTGAGAGTGTGTGTGTGTGAGAGTGGTGTGTGAGTGTGTGTGTGTGTGAGAGTGTGTGTGTGTGTGTGGGTGTGTGTGTGTGAGAGTGTGAGTAAGAGTGCAAGTGTGAGTAAGAGTGTGTGTGTGCGCGAGAGTGTGTGCATGAGCGTGCGTGAGTGAGAGTGTGTGTGCATGAGTGTGTGAGTGTGTGTGTGAGAGTGTGTGTGTGCGAGAGTGTGTGTGTGAGAGAGTGTGTGTGTGTGTGAGAGCGTGTGTGTTTGTAAGAGAGAGAGTGTGTGTGCATGAGTGGGAGTGTGTGAGTGAGTGTGCGAGAGTGTGTGTGTGCGAGAGTGTGTGTGTGCGAGAGTGTGTGTGTGCGAGAGTGTGTGTGTGTTTGTAAGAGAGAGAGTGTGTGTGTGTGTGTGTGTGTGTGTGTGAGAATAAGTGAGTGTGAGTGAGAGTGTATATGTGTGTGTGTGTGTGTGTGTGTGTGTGTGTGTGTGTGTGTGTGTATCATTAGGCTTCAGTCCAGGAATAACTGAACTCGTCCCCGAGTCTCGCGTCTCATTCTGAAGGAAACACTAGTGAGGGATGATGACAGTGTTTATGCTCCACCGCCTCAGATCCAGCACCGTTACATCACTTCCTGTTTATTCCCAGTCAGTCAGCTACTGTTGAAATATTCCTCCTGAGCGTGAGGTTTAATGCTTCATCACATCAATATGAGCACTAGAGCTAGTGAGGAGAGACTAACTAATATCATGAAGAAGATAAAGTCATCAGTCTCTGATTTACACACACACAAAAAAAAGAAATATATTTATATTTGGCATCACGTACCGTTCCATGTGAAGGTCTTTCTTATTGCCCACCAGCATTATGGGTACTCTAGGAAAAGAGGGCATTAGGACTGATATTACTGATGAACATTTATAACACATACAGACATGAACTCACAGTTTAATAAATATAAACATCATTTATTCATCATTACAGTCAAAACAGCCCATTTATATTCTTAATGCACGTTCCTGGTCTTATGCATTTTTTCTTGTTAAATATCATGTTTTCTTTAGAAATTGATCACATTGTGGAAGTATAATTGTTTCACTGTAATATGCAACTAGCCTGAATTATCAAAACAATTACAGTCTCAGGAATAGAAGAACTGAACTCTGCAAATTTAAAAAATAATAATTCAATATTTGTTAAATATTACTTTAAATAATGAAAAATTACTTTGCAAATGCTAAATTTAATAAATATTTTTGTTTGAAAAAAAAAAAACCTAACCTTTGTGAATGCTAAATAAAAACATACATATATTTTTGTCTTTAGAAATGATCTTTGCAGACGCTAAATTAAACAAATATATATATAGAGAGAGAAATATATAATAAAAATAAAATTAAACATTTTGTTTAAAAAACCCTGAACTTTGCAAGAGCTAAATAAAAATGAAAAAAAAAAAAATAATAATAATATATAACAATAATAATATTTTTACATACACACACACATACATACAGTGCCCTCCACTAATATTGGCACCCTTGATAAATGTGAGAAAAGGTGTCTGTGAAAATAAATCTGCATTGTTTATCCTTTTGATCTTTCACTCGAAAAATTCACAAAATTCTAACCTATCATTGAAGTAAAACAATTGAAATGGGGAGAAAATCTCATGATGAAATAAATGTTTTTCTCCAATTCATGTTGGCCACAATTATTGGCACCCCTAGAAATTCTTATGAGTAAAATATCTCTGAAGTATATTCCCATTCATATTTACATTTTTTAGCACACCAGGGTGACTAGGAGCATGAAATTGTCCAGCCATGACTTTCTGTTCCACAGGATTATAAATATGAGGAACACAAAGGTCAAATTCCCTTAATCATCCATCACAATGAGAAAAAACAAAAAATATATTTCTGATGTGCAGCAAAAGATAATCGAGCTTCACAAATTAGTGAAGTGGTTTTAAGAAAAGAGCTAGAGCAGTGAAAATTCCCATTTCCACCATCAGGGCAATAATTAAGAATTTCCAATCAACATAAAATGTTACGAATCTGTCTGGAAGAGGACGTGTGTCTATATCGTCCTAATGCACGGTGAGGAGGAGAGTTTGAGTGGCTAAAGACTCTCCAAGGAACACAGCTGGAGAATTGTAGAAAATAGTTGAGTCTCGGGGGCAGAAAACCAAAAAAAAAAATTGTCAAACAGCACCTACATCAGCACATGTTGTTTGGGAGGGTTTCAAGAAAAATTGTCCTCACTCATCCAAAAACAATCTCCAGCATATTCAGTTATCAGACATGACTGTAACTTCAAATGGGACTGGCTTCTATGGTCAGATGAAACTAAAAAATGAGCTTTTTAGCAGCAAACACTCAAGATGGGTTTGGTGAACACAGGGATAAAAAGTACCCCATGTGTACAATGAAATATACTGCTGTATTTTTTATGTTGTGGGCCTATATTTCTGCTGGAGGTCCTGGACAACTTGTTCAGATGCATGGCATCATGGATTCTATCAAATACCAACAGATAAAAAAATAAATAAGTGACTGACTCTGTTAGAAATCTTATAATGGGCCATGTTTGGATCTTCCAACCGTACAATAATCCAAATACAAACCTCAAAAACAACACAAAAATGGGTCACTACTGGGTCTGCTATGGCCATTTCAGTTCCCTGACCTGAACCCTGTAGAAAATGAGTGAGGTGAACTGAAGAGAAGAAGTACTAACATGGAGCTGTGAATCTGAAGGATCTGGAGAGATTCTGTATGAAGAAAATGGTCTCTGATCTCTTATCAGGTGTTCTCCAAACTCTTCAGGCATTATAGGAGAAAACTCAGAGCTGTTATCTTGGGAAAATGACGTTGCAATAATTGGGTGCCAATAATTGTGGCCAACATGAACTAGAGAAAGCATTCATTTCACAATGAGATTTTCCCCCCACTTTCAATTGTTTTACTTCAATGATAGGTTGGAATTTTGTGAATTTTTTGAATGAAAGATAAAAAGTATAAACAATGCAGATTTATTTTTCACAGCCGCCTTTGCTCATATTTACCAAGGGTGCCAATATTAGTGGAGGACACTGTATATATATATATATATATTATATATATATATATATATTAAAAATAAAAAACTGAACTTTGCAAATGCTAAATTATATACTTACTGTACTTTTCCCACCATATCCAACAACTTTTCATGGATAACTTTTATTACTTCAAAACTGCAAAAAAGAGGGAGAGACAGATCAGAAAACTATCAGATAATTTTAACTCAAGTTCTTTAAAAATGAGAATAAAACAGGCAGAGATGATTAATCAGAGGATAAAATCACTGTAAAACATCTCGTGGTTTATTGCATCATTCATAAAGCAATAAAAGACCTTCACTATCTTCACCAGAAATCAAAGCACGACTAACAGTCCCTTAATGTCCAGAACATCAAATCTGATCTTATGTAATAACTGTGAGCGAGCTGAGATCTTCTAGAAAGAAGACGTCATGTCTCAAACTAATGAGAATTCAATCAGATGCAATGTTTTATTCATAAACCATATTCTGACAGTCATCAGCAGCAGATCTTCATCTTCACATCAGGACTCAGCCTCAAAGAGCAAACCTGAGAAATGACCAGTGTTGGGCACGTTACTTTAAAAAAGTAATTAGTTATAGTTACTAGTTACTTCTCACAAATAGTAACTGAGTTACATCATTATAAAAGTAACTAATTACCAGGGAAAGTAACTATTGCGTTACTTTTCTTTTTTTTTTTTAAATCAAATGTCAAATAACTTGGATGCCCCAATATTAAATATGTTAAATGAATGAAATGGACACTAAATAGAATAAATTATTATTATAAAACATTGTACATTAATCAACACTATTTATCTACTGACACTTAGCATCAGTCAGTCAAGCATTATAATATGATATTATGATAATTTAGCATTATATGATGATAGAACTTTAGTAATTAGAATAACCAAGTATGAATTCATATTTGTCATGTTGAACTGAACTTAGGACTGGTGCTTAAGATATTGTTTGTCATTTAGTGTTTCTATAAAAAAGGGGGGGAAATTGATAAGATAACAAACTACTACGAATTATACCACTAATAACAATATAAAACGCACTAAGGATTAATGAGCTGCTGGGTTCATGAATATTAATCACGTTGTATGGGTTCGCTCGAATTGATTCGCTGAAATCAAAATAGGGAGGATAATAGGTGAGCGCCGGCCAATGAGATTGTCGTTTGCGCAGTAGCTCCGCCCACTAGCGGAGTTCTTAAAAGCTGAAGAATTCCAAAGGAACTTCGTTATTTTGACAGGAAAACACAACAAATAATATCGTTTACATGTAGCGCGTCAATTCTGCATGTTATGAAAGACTCTCTCTCTCTGTATCTGTGTATCTGTGTGTGTGTGTGTGTGTGTGTGTGTGCGTGAGAGAGACACAGCTACGGCTTCACACTAGAGTTTACGGTACGTCAAATACAGCTACACTGCACATCCATTCAGATGAACTGAAAACTAAAATGATAATATTATAATAAATTATAGTAACGCCGCATTTTATTGTCAGTAACGGTAACGTCGTTGTAACGGGGGAAACAGTAATTAGTTTGATTACTCGTTACTGAAAACAATAACGCCGTTTATTTATAACGCCGTTATTCCCATCACTGGAAATGATCCAGCATCAGCATCTCTTACCTTTTATTTGACGTGACTGAATACACCAGAATGTAGCCGTTGATATCTATGGAGTAAGTCTGAGGGAAAATAGAGTATTCGTCCTGAAAGAAGAATTCAAAACACTTCAGAGATGAAATCAAAATTCCATTCGAAGAATTCATGACATCATGTTTTGAACATATTGCCATCTGTACAGTGTTATTTTAGCATTACTAATAAACTATTATATTTATTAATAATATTTTGAATTAGATTTAATATTTTCAGTTTCCATTTTAAATTAATAATTTTATTATGTTTTTTATAATAACTTTTAAAAATATTTAAAAAAATATTTCTTATTTCAGTTTCATTCATTTTAGAACATCAAATTAAACTTGTTTTATTTTGGTTAAATTTTCAGTTTTTTAAAGTTTAATTTATTAGTGCTGTCAAACGATTCATCGCGATTTAAAATATACATTTTTGTTTGCATAAACATATGAGTGTGTACTGTGTATATTTATTATGTATATAATAATACACACACGCATATAGTATATACACACAGTATATATTTAGAAAATATTTACATGTCTATATTTATATTCATATAATTAATATTATAAATATATTCAATATATAAACATAACATGTTTTTCTGAAATATATACATGCGTGTGTGTGTATTTATATATACATAAATATACACAGAACACACATATATATTATGTAAACAAAAACTTTTATTTTGGATGCGATTAATCGTTTGACAGCACTAATATTTATATTTCATTTCAGCTATTTTTCAATAAACTATTTTTTTTTTTAATGATTTAATTTTTTTAAATTTTAGTTAAAAACAACAACACTGCATCTGTCATGGTTCATGGCCTAATTCATTTCTGCATTAAAATGTGTTTCAGAATCATGCATTTTCACTGGTATTAGACTCCTGATTTGATATTGCTGTAAAGTATTTTTTTTTTTTTTTTTTAAAGTGTAAATACAGACGTGTTTCTCACCTGTCCTGCTGTGTCCACCAGCTGCAGGTGATACTCCTGACCGTTCACTGTGATCATTTTCGTAAATGCTGAAAAAAGAAATAAAACACACCAGATCAAAAAAATCTGAAAAATTGTGAAATAATATTCCAAATTAAAATAGCTGTTTTCTATGTGAATAGGTGTTAAACTGTAATTTATTTCTGTGATCAAAGCTGTATTTTCAGCATCATTACTGCAGTCTTCAGTGTCACATGATCTTCAGAAATCATTCTAATATGAAACAGTTCTGATTATTATCAATGTTGAAAACAGTTGTGCTGCACAGTATTTTTGTGGAAACCGTCATACATTTTATTTTCTCAAAAAGAAAGGGATTGGCCAAGAGTTCATGATGCAAATAGTGAAAACATGTCTAAATTCTGGATGGTATGAAACTGTTGGGAATGGATTAAATCATGAAAACGTCTCATAATGAGTCTCTCTGAACATTCAACAAAAGACTGTAACAGAAAACTTAGTTTTAATTTTACTGCAGTCACACAAACACTGAAGTTGCCTTCAGCAAATACAAATCTTGTTATTACAAACTAAAAGTTAAAATGTATTTGCAATTAAAATAAACAGGAGAGTTGATATTTTTCAGACCTTTATCAACAAACACAGAACAGAGGAGATGGAGTCACACCCACTTTACTCAAGCCCCGCCCCTATGAGTCGACTCCATCTGTTCCAGCTGCGTTATGACCCGCCCCTTTAAGAACATCCCATCATAAGCTACTGATAAAACAGCGTCTGCTCTATTTAAACAGCTGCTCAAAGTCGCAGTGACCTCGAGAGCAGAATCAGTTCATCTGGAGCTTCACTGCGTCTGTGATCAGCAGCAAAAGAGCTGATGCTGCATGCGCTCGCATCCATTCACACACTTACATCATCCTGACAGCACACACATCAGGAGAATCAAGAGAACCAGGGCTTACCTTCACAATAACACACACGTGCAGGAGAACATACACTCAGATTATTAGCACACACACACACACACACACCACACACACGTGCAGGAGAACATACACTCAGATTATTAGCACACACACACACACACACACACACACACACACACACACGTGCAGGAGAACATACACTCAGATTATTAGCACACACACACACACGTGCAGGAGAACATACACTCTGATTATTATTAGTACACACACACACACGTGCAGGAGAACATACACTCAGATTATTAGTACACACACACACACACCAACTCACACACACTTACATCATCCTGACAGCAGACACATCAGGAGAATCAAGAGAACCAGGGCTTACCTTCACAATAACACACACGTGCAGGAGAACATACACAGATTATTAGTACACACACACACACACACACACACACACGTGCAGGAGAACATACACTCAGATTATTAGCAAACACACACACACACACACACACACACACACCTGACACAAAGCAACAAGTCATTAAAGGTAAATCAGTCTGTCCAAATCAACCACAACAAACATCATCTGGTTTTGTGATTAATTGTGTGCCCAAATTTTACATATTTATATATAATATAATGAAATATAATATATAATAGTGCATACTGTTGTTGTTTTTTTTAGTGTCTGCCTTATTTGTTAATACCAACAACAACAAAAAATAGTACAGTGGATTTAAATTTACAGAAATAAATAAATAAAATACAAATCTCCCTAATACTGAAAGCTACATAAATTAATAAATAAATAAAAGATCACAGCAGTTACATCATAAAAGCATTTAAAAAATACTACTATTACTACTACTACTACTAATAATAATTATTAATAATTCAAAAATACTACCACTACTACTATTAATAAAACTAAAAGACTTTTCTGCAAATAATGATTTTACGCTTAATTTTTAAGTTCAACAATTCTGATTCCACTTAATTCTGTTTTCTTAACAATTGCATTATTCATGTAGTACTTGTGAGGAAGCATCACATAACTGATCTTATATTAAATCACAACATTTACTACAACAAAAACTCTGCTACGGACGTTCAACTTAAGCTACACGTCAAGTTATAAATGAACAACTCGTCAGCAATGATTTAAATCTGAAATGTTACACATATTGAATAAGATATGACTGAATGACGCACAGTTCAGTGAGTCAGATGATGAGTAACCGAATGATTCAGTGAGTCACAATCACAGAACTGATTCATAATTGAAAAATAATTCATGAGTCATTCATTGATGAATCAGACTACACTAGTCACAAGGACCGTAAAAATGCATGTTATCTATGGTCGCTTTATCACTTCACAGATCAAACTTCAACTCTCAACCCTACATTATTATGATTATGATTCATTTTGCAGTAGGATGTGATCTGATGCACTTACTGTTTTCAATCGTGGGGTCGTAGGAGTCGACAAACTGTCCTTCCACAAACTGTATTGTCAAGGAGGATTTCCCTGAAACACAGAAACACATGAACATCACAGTCAGAAAATGACCATCATTACCTTCAGATCACGAGAGAAGGAGCATGAACTCACATCATGAATCATGTCCAGATTACAGAATACACACACATGCATGCTAGAATCACGCTACAGAGGGATGCATGTTAGAATCACGCTACAGAGGGATGCATGTTAGAATCACGCTACAGAGGGATGCATGTTAGAATCACGCTACAGAGGGATGCATGTTAGAATCACGCTACAGAGGGATGCATGTTAGAATCACGCTACAGAGGATGCATGTTAGAATCACGCTACAGAGGGATGCATGTTAGAATCACGCTACAGAGGGATGCATGTTAGAATCACGCTACAGAGGGATGCATGTTAGAATCACGCTACAGAGGGATGCATGTTAGAATCACGCTACAGAGGGATGCATGTTAGAATCACGCTACAGAGGGATGCATGCTAGAATCACGCTACAGAGGGATGCATGTTAGAATCACGCTACAGAGGGATGCATGCTAGAATCACGCTACAGAGGGATGCATGCTAGAATCACGCTACAGAGGGATGCATGCTAGAATCACGCTACAGAGGGATGCATGTTAGAATCACGCTACAGAGGGATGCATGTTAGAATCACGCTACAGAGGGATGCATGTTAGAATCACGCTACAGAGGGATGCATGCTAGAATCACGCTACAGAGGGATGCAACAATCTAATCAATGTCAAACGAAACTAATTTCACAACTAAATAACAAGAAACTGCCACAATGCTACAAAAAAAGCTTCATTTTTTAATGCAAAGTATTATTTCTCTGATTTTCATTCTTGTACTGGATTTACTCAAGCGTGTGAATGTCTGCTGATGAAACACATCTCCATTCAGAAGAGCGTTTGTGATGAAGCTGCCATAGTGGTAGTAACGCAGGACACACACACACACAGAATCGAGTGTGTGGGCAGATTCACCCTGCAGCTTGTTGCTATAACGACGGTCAGTTCCTCTGCATCCAGCGTTTGTAAATGCGATCTCTCATTCACAGGGAAAAGCCCAGGAGCATCGGGACGCTCCGGAACGGAAGAGCAGCTCTTTGAAGGACAGACACATGTTTGATCAAAGCGGCCGACGGATTACGAACAGAACATCCAAACACCGTTCTTCAATGAGAACAAACACACACACAAACACTAAATCATCATGAATAAACTGGATTGTGAAAAGCAGACATTACTAAAGTCTTTTTACACAAGTCCAGCCATTGCGTGACTTTTTATATGGCTTTTATAAGAGCAAACCCTCCAACAATTAAAATTTGTATCAGATACATTTAAATCAGGAATAAACTGCAACATTTGTATCAACTCTGTCTCATGAGCTCAGATGATACATTCAAAATTAACAAACTGTCAAAAAAAGGTGATTGGCTCTTTAAAATGTTAGGCAGGGCTTCAGTCACATAAAAGGTGTTAGGATTTCTCCTATTGATACATTTACAATATTTATGATATCTATATCAGCTTCACATGTTATTACAGGGCAAACACTGATTAAACGATCACAATCTGACTCGATTCCAAAATCATTCTTGATTCTTTTTTTTATTAATTAATGAGATTACTGTGCATTTTTATTAAATTACTTATACAAGTAGTTTAAAATAATTACAAATTAATAATAAATCGAAAAGACTGTATGTCAAGACTTATAACTAAATAAATATAGCTTCAAAACATAGAAATATTAATAAAGGGGAAGCAAGAAACACATCACAGTAAATAAACAGAAAGTGTATGTGAAGTAAGTTTCCAGACAAGCACGGTGATATTCATCTTTTTTCTGAACATTACTTATTATTGTTTACCAAACAAGACAATAAATACAAACACTTTACAAAATTAAACTTAGAAAAGGGATTCAATTTTTTATATACAACCCTATAAAAGATTTTTTAAATGTACTTCTGATAAAAAAATATATATTTTCAGTCCATATTACAAACAAAAAGGACCTATGAAGTTTTAAAAATTGTTCTAACTCTATAAAAAAAAAGTCCACATTACAACTATAAGAATGACACAGAGGAACAATCACTCAAAATTATTTATTTCTAGCTGATGAACGATAAAAACACCGACAGCCAATCAGAATCCACCAGACTTTAACAAGCTTGTGTATTTAAAGCAGCAGACAACACAAAGCAGTGTTATCATGGACGTTAATATCGTTATGGTTCTTGGTGTAAACGGGCTTTCAAAGTTTGTCTTCTTAATAAAAGTCGTTGTCTTATGAGAGGTCAATTTACTAGAGGTCAACTGATAGTGGATTTTACCAGCAACGATAACTAGGTTAGACCACACTGACCGATAACTCAATAATCAACCAATATTTTTTTTAAACAATACTCCAAGTAAAATAATGCTGAACTTTATTGCAAATAAAACTGTACAAGCCTAAATCTTGAAAATGTACTGTACTATTTAAATTAAATAAATGTTCATTTTTAATATCATAATAGTATACCTTGATCATTCATGTTAGTTCATAATGCATTAACTACTGTTAAAAGAAACAACTAAAAATGTAAAATGTATTAGTAAAATGTTGAACTAACAGTGAAGAACACTACTACAGTATTTCACAACTTCAGTTAAAGTCAGAAATGGACTCTTATTGTAAAGTGTAACCATTTCATACAAATACAAACAAGATGTTTTCTAAATCTCAAAAACTCAACGAGGCATCAATGATTTAGCCTTTAGACGTCGCTCTCGTAAACTATCGGTATGGATTTTGCCGATAACTAACTGTTCTAGCAATAGTTATCGGTACCGATAAATCGGCAAAACTGATCAATCAGTTGACCTCCAATATTTAGACCGTCTATTATAATGTCTCTGGAAGACGGAGAGAAGAGGATGAAAGCTTGATAAAGTAAGTGATTAATGACGTCAACCAAAAAAGAAAACCATTTAAGAAGCAAGTTGAAGACAATGACAAAATTAATTTGTTTCCATTAGAACAACATCACTGATAAATCCTTCACAATCAGATCAGGAATATGAATTAAGAGTATATAAAAGGCAACATCTATGGCATTGCTACGTTTGAGTTGTTCATTCCAAGCGTTTCTGGATCGTAGAGCCATTAGAGAGCAGCAGCAGCCCTGCCTTCCCTCCGTTTTAATGGAAGCGCATCGGATTTCAAGCATCCTTCCTCATCAGCTCTATAAATAGAGCGTGAAACAGGAGCAAACGCATCAGGAACATATAGTTCCCATCGGCAAACAAAGCCTAGATGTGGGCGGTCAGTGACCGGTGGAGTGGACACGCAGAGATCCTCCTACAACAAGCAGCAATACTGTACATTTCCATCATCAGACGGGTTTAATGACTTCATACTCCATTGCTTTTGGAAATCAGAGAGTTTATGGATGGTTTGAAGGCACTGAGTCCATCATTAGAGACTCAAAGGCCTTCATTAGTATAGATAGTGAAGGTTACTGTATTGACATATTTAGCTGTGAACCAGAAATGTGTTCAACAGGAGCTCCAAACATACATCATGTTATCTGAGGTTAAGTTCACATGCATCTGCCATTTTGAGGCCTGAAATGACCTTATAAGAGCTGACAGCTTTATTAAATCAAACATAAAGCAAATATATATTTTAATGCATGCTTTTACTAAATATGTTCAATACCGGTCAGATTCTACACAAGACATTTTTAGACAAAAATCGAATGTTTTGGCAAATCAGACAAAATAAAGGTTTAATCGTTTGTAGTATGAACATCTAACAAAAAATGAAATACAACAAATTGAAATATGAAATACAATTTGTAAAAACTCAATCATACACTTTTATAGTTTTTATTTAATTTTTTTTTAATTAATTAAATTATTTTAATTTTAGTAATTTTGTGTAGTTTTGTCATTTTAGTAGCTTTTGTATTTTATGTGTATATATAGTTTTTATTCATTTTTAGTTATTTTTAGTACATCAAGTTCAATTAAAACGAAAACGATTTTATTTTATTTCTGTTAATTTAAGAAACATTTTTTTAATGGTTTTAAATTTTTGAGTCAACTATAATAACCATGATGCACCTAAATTTTGGTGACCGAAAATATTAGTCCGAAACAGCATAAAAAAAATACATAAATACATGGGTTCAATAAAATACATTTTGGTTCCAAAGGGCCAAAGTCATTGACTGAAAAAGTGGCATTAAATTAGCGCTTCTTTGACCAAAGTTGAAATATGTAAGATTTGTTTAGCTGAAATATAGTCAATTTCTCAATTACCCAAATTTATAACAAACCCTTCTTTATGTCTCTGCTTTCGACAACATGCAACTTTAATTTCATTCTGCTACAATGAAAAAACTAAACATTTGGTGCATTTATTAATTTCTATACATACACCACACTGAACAAACATACTGGATGTCACTGTGACCTGAGGGCAGTGTGTACACAGAATCCATGCTAAATGTTTGGTCATGATTGTGTGAACCGAACAGTCCCCAAAGGCTGATCTCCACTCATGTGTGTCCTCATGTTCTCTCAAGCGTCACACACATCAGCAAACGTGTGTTCTGTGTAAACGCTTTACCACCGAGAGAAGAAATCTGCTCTAAATGACAAAATACCATCCACCAGATCAGGATCCAGCTCCAGCGGGCTGATGGGAACGATCACAGTCACTCATTATCAGTGTTGGGCAGTAACTAGTTACTGTAATAATATTACTTTTTGCAGTAACTAGTAGTGTAACTAATTACTAATAAGATTTCAGTAATAATATTACAGTTATTATCCATAAAACAGCTTAGTTACTTTTGATGCCTCGACCCGCTGATTTAAAATCCAACAATCAAATAATTCATAGATTTATTTTCATAATTTTCACGACTCACATGCATGTGATGAGGTGCAGCAGGCAAGCTTGGAATATGGAAAAGCTTACATTCTGCAGATAGAAATATTGCATTATATTGATTTTGTCAAGAAAAACGATGATCTGAGCACTGTTGTGTAAGTTGTAGCTTTACTTTACTCTGCATTACATCCCTCTGATCAACATGTGCTACATTATATTACTATAATTAAAAATATTTTTGGAAAATTAAACAGCTTCTTACAAACTTATGTGATTTGATAAAATACATAATGAAATATAATCGTATATGGGAAACAGAGAAATTACAATTAGCTTCAAGCTACACGTGACAATTAATGAAATTAGTGCAACATTTCTACTTGAATGTCACTATTAATTATTGAGTGTTTGTAATAACTTCTGACTGCGATACAATGTGGATTTTGGTCAAATGATGAAGCAGAAATATGTTATTAGTAACATTTATGTGGAAGATACACTGTTACAACTTCTGTGCGGCGTGAAGAAACAATGTAACTAATTACTGCTGCCAGAAAGTAACAAGTAAAGTAACAATATTACTTTTGAAAGGAGTAACTAGTAATGAGTAATATATTACATTCTTTGAGTAACTAACCCAACACTGCTCATTGTGCAGATCCAGAAGAAGCCATAAATCACCATGAATGTCAAACGCCAAAAAAAGTCTCCTAAACTCATTCTAGACTCCTAAAGTTTTCACAGAAATCCTTCCCTCCAATTCAGCTCTCAAACCTGATTATTCTCCATTTCACATATTCAGTTCAGATTTGACACTCGAGAGCATAAACACCACCAAACATCTCGTTAGTTAATCTGAACACCATACAAATGAGATTTGAGAGCTGTGGAGAAGAATTTTACATTTACAGTAAAATGTGCGTAAATAATGATATTTCGATTTTTTTGGATGAATCATTCCTCTAATATGCGCAATGAAAACATTAAATATCAATACAGAACTAATTCAACACAAAACTCATGTTTGAGCTTGTTTTTTTTTATTGCTGATACAACTTAGAATAAATAACAGGTATAATGCTGATATGTACAGTAAATAGGCCTGTGTTATAGATGTTGATATATATGTTGAGCTGTAGACACAAACATATTTGAACCTATTTGTATGTTATTTAACTAAAAATACAAAGTTTTTAAAAAGCATTATTTATTAATAGTGACTGTTCATTGAAAAGGAAATAAGGTAGCAGGTTATTGGCTGATGCCTATAATCTCTAAATATTGGTCAAATATCTGCCAAAAAAAATTGTTTTTCATCTGGAATCCTTTGATAAGTTTAGGGGGGAAAAATGCTAAAATGTAAAAATTAATAATAATAAAAGATTAAAAAAACAATTATAAAAAATAAATAATACAGTTGTATTATTACAATTAAAAATACAGGAAGTAAACCATAAACAATATTATTTAGCTATTTTAAAATAAATAAATATATTTATAAAATACATCAACCAGTGCAGCACTTACAGTATGTAGATAAGCTTAACAAAATAGAATACATAGATATTTTTTTCTAAATATAATATTATACTGGTAATATACCCTATATAGTATATAGCTAGTATACCAATATAAACCGGGTCTTTCTACATGAAAATATACAGTATATCTGCCTTTTAAATGTTAAGTTGAGGGTCCCTCACATGAGGATGCTCATATTTGGTGCCTGTGGCATTTAAAAGATTGAAAACCTCAGAGAAATAACACGAAGCTCCTCTAAATGAATACAGGCCTCTGTGAGATGCTGACATATGAATACAAGATATGAACAAACACACAGAATACAAATGCATCATACAGACAGAATAAGCTCTGTGACACTGGACTGAGGCCTGCACGCATCTGCAGAGCAGCATTCTCATCCTAAAGAGAAGTTTGGGAACACGCATGAGGATGCAGGGTGTGTTTTATGATCTTATGTGTCACAAAGCATGCATACTTCAGCTCGCGCTTAAATGCATGCGCTAACGAGGATGCTGCACGCGCAGGGGGTGACATTCACGAATCTCGTGCATGCGGGAAATATCAAAAGCTGATGCGAAAGCTGCATAAAACGCTCTTACCGACGGATCTGTAGCCCAGGACGACGATCTTTCGCGATTTCGGCTGCGGCATCTTTATTTATTCCCTACCACATCAATATCCACATGTAAGAGGCGCTTCTGGTCTGGAACGAACGAAATCACATGGATTTGATCCGGTATTGCGTTTCAACGTCGTGAAGATTGAAAGGGGAAAAGTATTAAATCCGTTCCGCCGAGTGAAGAGAATAGTTTTGATAAATTACGAGGAAAGTCTCAGACTCTGCGTCACTGCCCACCGCGAGCCTGCGTTAATTATGCAAGAATGAGCGCGCCGGATTGGCGGAGCTCGGCGTGGGAGGCGGGACGCGTCGCTGTTATTCGCACAGCGATTGGCTGAGCGGGACGCAGCGGTTCTAGAAGTGCGAATGTGATTGGATGACTGCGGTTGTCAATCATGAGACGCCGGATTACACACATTCACATGCGATTTATAGTTTTAGGCTTGTAAAGTGTCTTTCGAAGGACATTACGTGCCATTTACGTGCCACTGATGGTGCATCATCAACTCAAATTTTAAAGACAAGTATCAGTTTTTAAAAAAATATTTTTTTTTTAACCATAATTTCACAATTAAATGAAAAAAGTAATATTTTTTCACTTTGAGTTAACATGAAAAACCGACAGTTTATTAAGAAATTAAGAGGTGTTTCTGCATTTTTGTCTTTCTCTAATCAAGATAAAAAACAAAACAAAAAAAACGTTGTCTTTGGTTGTTCTTGATGTGTTTGGGGAAAAAAGCCTAAATGTTAGTCTCTGCTGCCCTCTTCTGGACACACAAACATACACACAAGCTTTAAAGAATTTTTTCCATAATCATAAACAGCAACCATCAGTAACCTAATAACTGATAATCACCGTTTCTTGATCTTTTCCACTTTCTAGTATTATTCCTTATCTTACTGATTGCACTGTACTGTATCATTTTGTTTGTGTATTTGTCTTTTCCCTTCCTATTTGTAAATTTATTTATTTCTTATTGTTGTCATTTGTATGCATCTTAAATGAATTTGTTTAGTCTCTTATATAAAACACTTCGTATTATCATGAATGAATTA
Organism: Schizothorax lantsangensis; assembly: GCA_027422415.1. Lineage (NCBI taxonomy): Eukaryota > Metazoa > Chordata > Actinopteri > Cypriniformes > Cyprinidae > Schizothorax > Schizothorax lantsangensis. Next base: position 21,109 of record JAPDDO010000457.1, read on the forward strand.
ATGAATGATGCATTTATATAGCGCTTTATTGTGTATTGTCAATCATGTGGGGGGTCACTCCTCAACCACCACCAGTGTGCAGCATCCACTTGGATGATGCGACGGCAGCCACAGTACAACGGCACCAGTGCGCTCACCACACACCAGCTACAGGTGGAGAGGAGAGAGAGAGATAGAGACAATCAAGTGGATGGGGATTATTAGGAGGCCATGATTGATAAGGGCCAGTGGAGGGAATTTGTCCAGGACACCGGGGTTACACCCCTACTCTTTACGAGAAGTGTCATGTAATTTTTAATGACCACAGAGAGTCAGGACCTCGGTTTAACGTCTCATCCGAAAGACGGTGCTCTTTTGACAGTATAGTGTCCCCGTCACTATACTGGGGCGTTAGGACCCACACAGACCACAGGGTGAGCACCCCCTGCTGGCCTCACTAACACCTCTTCCAACAGCAACCTAGTTTTCCCAGGAGGTCTCCCATCCAGGTACTGACCAGGTCAACCCTGCTTAGCTTCCATGGGCAACCGGTCTTGGGCTGCAGGGTGATATAGCTGTGGGCTATATCATTGTGTATGAAATGTGCTATAGACCTATAAATAAATGTGCCTTGCGTTTATTTAATCTGATCTAGTCATATCCTCAGAAATCAGACAAAAACAATACGAGGTGACAAATAGACTATTTATATATTTTCCTTAAAAAAACTATCTACTAACACCTCATCTGATATTCAAAACACTCTAATCATGAGATTTAGTTGTCTTTCGTTGCCATCTCCAAATCATTTCCCCAATTTAACACTGTTTGTTATGAAATGCTTTCAGCATGCTGGTTTATAATGATTATGATTATCAAATGATAATGATTTCTTGATTCATGTAGATAGAACTTGGTCTTGGATGGCTGAAATAACAAGTGTTGAGTTTAATGCATTACTAAGTAATTATTTATTGTAATTTAATTACTTTTCCCTTAAAAAGAGTCGAGTAAGGGATTACTCTTAATTTTTCTGTAATTTAATTGCAGTTATTTCTGATGTAATTGCATTAAATACTGTATAGAACAATTCTATATAAAACAACAATGGATTTCACATCTAATGATAAAATATGTTTTTAATGTAACCTTCTCTCTGTATATAGTTTGTTCAGTTCAAGAATCATTTATGCAATTTTATATTATCTATCTGAAAGAATTAAAAGCAGTTTCATGTCTCTACATGTATTGTTGAGGTTGATACGGGATTTAGACAGTAATAATACAATACTTTTAGAGAGAGTAATTAGTACAGTAATCTAATTACACCGTTGAAGATGTCATTCGTAGCTAGTAATTAATGACTTTGTTTTACTCAAGGTGTTACAGATATGAACAGACTTTGGTATAAATGCACCTGAGCACTGTGTTGTGTTGTTTTGATGCACTGCTCACTTTAAACTCTAGAAACAGTGTCTGGATGGAACCAAACCGGACCTTTGTTGTGATCCCTGATGTATACCGAAACAATAGGGGGAAAAAAGACGTCTTGAATGATTTGGCTACATGAAGTGTCTTTTGTCTTTATTGTGTGACACTGACATTAGTCATGTGACCAGACCACAAGCTCTTACATGACATGCCATAATGAAATGCAAAGCAGTTTTAACCAGAGATACAGCATAATTGAGAAATAGAAGGGTAGTTGTTAAGATTACAAAAATGACAAGAGAAGCTGCATTAATATGCGCATGCGTTATAAGGAGCATTTAAAGTGTGAGAGAAGCATCAGATCTCTGTGATGGCGGCTGTGGATGATCCCTGCGGGGTGATCTGATTCAGCTTCTTCATGACAAACTTGTACTGCTCCTGCCGTTCATCCTCTGAGAGTGAAGATGGATTGATCTCCAGGAACTTATACGCATCCTTAGACTGAACGCTGAAGACACCTTGAACACTTCGACAGCATCCACCGAAGGTCTTCCAGTACTGAAGGATCGAAGCCACAGAAGATTAATCACAACACATTCACAATCACTCACCTGTTCACACATTCACTATTTTGGAACAACTTTGAACTTTGAACATGAAAATAATCATGATAATAAAAAGTATTTACTTTTTACTTCGCTCACTTTATTTTGTAATTACACACATGCTGTTTGTCATTCTTTGTGGTGTAATTATTTTTCTTCTGTTTAGCAAATTAACAGAATAGTTGTATGTCTTTGTAATGATTAAAAATAAGAGGAGAGCATAACAATGGTCAACAGCACAGTGTTTCTGTGAGGTACAGATCTGATGAGACGTACAGCGTCCTAATCTCAGACTAAAGCAGGTAGAAAGTCATCAAAAAACATTAAGTCATTAATAATCATGGGTATAATCAACTTTAACATTTAAGTTACCTTTCCTGCTGCTTCAATGGAGGTCAGAAACTCCTCCTTCATGTCATCCAGGTCCTCAATGAGATCCTCATTAACAAAGGTCTTGTCTTTCAATGAGTCCAGCAGAGATCCCACTTTCTCCCAGAACATTTTAAGCTGAAGCAGAATCTGCTGGATTCGAGAAAGACACTGCTGGACGTCCTTCAGATGGACAGGGCTGGGAATCACACCTGGACAAACAACATACAACAGATATCAACTTGAGAACTTGTAAAAAGCATGGTCTGTGTTCTGTCTGTATTCTTTTCAAACGCTGCAACACAAGTTCATGAGAAAGTCTCTCACCCAGCTTTATTCTAGAAGTGGCCAGCTGCAGCTGACTATCCATCAGTTTGACTTGGATCGTCCACTCTTTATTTTGCAGATTGCTCTTCTCGGAGTTGAGACGGGTCAGATCGGCATCGAGAGCTTGAGTTTGAGCAGCAACACCAGGAGCAGTCGCAGTATCATAAATGGATTTAATAATAGGTCCAATAAATGGCACCAAGGCAGCCAGGATACCCATACCATGGCTTTTTCTAGAAACGGATTTAATGTGATCCTGCATCTCAGAGTTTTTTCCTTCAATTTTTTTCTCCATTTCCTCTACATTTTTGGCATTTTTACTCAGCTCCTCTTCAAGCTTGGTTACAGCCGCCTCCAGACTCTTCATCTCATCAGAGAACTGAGTTAGTTGTTTTTCTGTTTCCTTCTGTTCTTGAAACACATCACTTGTACACGTCGCCACACTTCGGTTTTGTTGTTCATAGCTGAATATGGTGCATAAATAATAAATAATTAAATACAGTGAATAGATGGACAGGGGTTCAACTGCATGATATTATACATCACTGTGTGTGATTAATGATGAGATATGCTGATATTCTGTTTTCAGAGCTGCACCACTCACACTGATGTGTGTATAAAGATATTAAGACTTTAATCTATTTTAATGTAAAGTAAAACTCACTAAACATTCAAGACAAATACAAGTAAATAAAAACAGTTGCCAACTGGGTGAACATTTATTACCACATATATTCTAAAAACTATATTTAGTTTTTCAAGAAAGTGCAATTTCATAAGACAAATATTGATAAAGAAAGTGATTTATTTTTGTTGTGAAATAATACACTTCCCTAGATATTGCTAATATTTTCACCTCTTCTCCATGTTATCCACAGCTCTGATGATATCATCAATCCAGGCTCTGGCTTTCTCCAGGTATTTCACGGCCAGATTGGGTTTATTTTTTTCAACAGCCTTCATCAGCATTGGGAACAGGGAGGAGACCAGGTTTTGACTCGTGCCGACACACTACAACAATACAGCATTAATCCACAAGTTAGTTATTTATTGTGTTAAGTCCTGACCAATCACAGCGACCTCATGACTGTAGAACCATTAAAAACACCATATTTGATTTATTCTGCAATTGTTGTATGATGCTCTAGATCAGGGGTCTCCAACCTTTTTTCATTCGAGAGCTACTTTTTAAAAATGAAAGTAGATGAGAGCTGCCCATGTTATACAATACTTAAATCTCTTAAATAATGCTTCAGTCCAAACAGTTATACATGGTATTACATGCTTATAATACATGTTAAAATGTGCTGGACACACACTGAAATCATTTCACTAAACTTTATGCTGAAAACCAACAAAAAGTAGCAGCACTATTCACTTTTTGTTTGCATAAACATTGAAATAGAAACATTAAAAATGAAAGTCAGATTTTAAACTCACAAATATATTCATAAAATGTTATCTACTGACATGTACTACATGTTCAAATAAAGCTTTGATCACAAACAAAAAAAAAGTTTTATAAAACGACAAACCTCACATTTCAGCCTTTAAATTGTTTTTGTATATAAAAGGATGAGTCAGGATGATAAATTATATTTTATCTGTTTTATAAACAGTTCTACATAAGCTAATATGCTTTATAAAAATCTCAACACTTTGGATAATATGAAATTGTAAATCCACTGTTTGACAGCAGGTGGCGCTTATGGAACATCATAAATAGAGCTGCTTCCCCGGTAACCGCTGTAAGCAAAGCAGTGCTGCATTTATTAGCACTGCTTTATTGTGCATTACAGAGTGGGAAGATGAAAAGAAAATGTCATTGAAACTTTTCTGAAAACAGCCTTATACATTCTTTCACATGATTTCTCTCAGCACTCTGCCTTCCGTCATATTTTCACACAAAACAAAACCTAATCTGCGTGTTGTGTCTGCGTGGGACTCACACTAACTTTGCTTAATGCTGAGCAACCATGGGTTTTTCAAATTGCGATGATGAAATACGAGCTTACTGATAAATAAAATGTTAAACGGGATAATTAAAATAACCTCACGGCCGATATGTCAAAACAAATCATTTATTTACATTGGAGGGGGTCTATATTATCTCACTCTGATTGGATGAAAAGTACATCTTAGCGAGCTACCTCCAATGAAAACAAAATTATAAGAGCACAAGAGTGAAATTTCACACACAGTATTTTAACTTAAGCGCTGCAACCATGCATACAGTGCTGGACATGGACAGATTTGCTGGTTAGTTATGCAAAACAAGTACTTTACAGGAATTCCTTTAGCTTGTTGCGGTTACTGTGGCAGCCAACAACAGCACAGCTTAACCCTGCACACATTTTTCTATTTAGTTAAACTGAAAAAGTTTAAATTCAGTCAATCTTTTTTACCCCGCCCGTTTTAACATGGAATTCTTTGGAGACTGGAACATGAGAGCACACAAACAGAAGTTAGAATCCATCATGGCGCCGCTCAACGGTTACTGTGCGTTTACACCGCCGCCAGCGAGAGTGTCAAAATTCACTCTGGCCGCCCTGCCAGCAACGCTGTAGAAAGATTCATGGACGCTCTGACGTAGATCGAATGATTGTCTTGTATTTAAAGGAGCCGCAAAGCAAACAAGCATGTTGATCTTGTGCAGACTGACAACAAGAAGGGTATAAGTTAACCTCATTAAATATTTTAAATGTGAAAGTAAGAAATTGATCGATGGAAAGAACTTAATTATAGTTACATGTTTGCTAACGAAATAAACCAATTAAAAGCCATTTGTGTGGTGTGGCTTTTGTGTTCATGGTTAATTTCAACATGCAGTTAGGTCTTTAATTAACATTAACGTTAATTTGTGCGCAGCCTACATTCCAAACTGTCCTGGTTGAAGTGTAGCCTTACTGTAATTGGTCAAATCGATGTTGTTTTGAGGAAATTAATAGCATTCCCGCTGAAAAACAAAGCGTTCTAGCGCTAAAATGCTTGGGAACTAATGTGGTCGGAACCAAAGTTTACAGGACTGCGTTCTCTGGAATCCTCTCAAACGGTGGACTTCTACATTCCGATTGGTTACCGCTGAACCGCGTCATAGCTCATTACCATAAAGTTGACCTGATTTCAACTCTCCTCGACGCTCTCATCGTCCAAAATGCACCGCGCCGCCGGCTCACATTGAGAATGAATGACTTCCGGCCACTTTGACGCTCTCGCCGCCTGTGGTGTGAATGCATGGTCACTCAGCAAAAAGGTGGACATTATCAGTATTTATAGACGGTTTCATCTGGCGCACGCGCCTGGCCCGAAGTTAACTTCCGGTCTGTGTTTGTTTAAAGTTAAAGTGACGAGTAGACTGAAGTTGGGCTCAGATTGTTGTGCTGTGGGATGTGTTTCCCATTCATTTATTGATTTGTGGCGACCCGCCACGATATCAAAACTGACCGATTTTCCAAAAGGCTTCGTTGAATAAACATGAGCACGAAATACACGTTTAAAAATCTAAACGAGGCACGGGCGTTTTTATATCACTGTATTTTTGAAGGACGGCTGTCCTTAGAAAATTTTCTTTGTCATTTTCATTTCATCTTGCATAACACAGCGTTTGTAAGCTCAGCGCTGCTTTGTCTACAGCCGTTACCGGGGAAACCTCTAGGTCTCCCGCTTTAAAGCGCAGCAAACATATTTTGCTTGTTATCAAAAAATAATCTACTCTAGAGGGACTTAGCTGTTGTTATTGATTCTATTTGGATGTCTACCGGAAGTTAAGTTAGGGCCACAAAAGCGCACATGTGCAGTAACATTTGTTTATGTTGTTACCGTCTATACTAAGGGGCCGTAGAATGCTTGAATCTGATTGGCTGACGAACGTTCTAAAGCAGGGGTGTCAAACTCAGTTCCTAGAGGGCCACAGCCCTGCAGAGTTTAGATTCAACCCTAATTAAACACACCTGATCCAGATAATCAACTCCTTCAGGCTTATTTGAAACTACATGGTTGGTGTGTTGAAGCAGGGTTGGAACTATACTCTGCAAGGCTGCGGCCCTCCAGGAATTGAGTTTGACACCCCTGTTCTAAGGTGTGCAATTATTTTCAGGGAAACGCACGGCGAACATAGTTATAAATAATTTGAGTTATTTCAAAAACAGCAAAAGAACCAAAAACCCACAACGACACTAGCCAAACAAATAAATATAGTAAAAAAAAAGAATAAAAACGACAGATCATAACCATGTTTTTGCCACAAAATTACGTTTTATTATGTACGGAAAGCACATACTCTCGCTCTCCCGCTCACTCTCCCTCACAGATGCAGTTTGCACACACGTTAACATACGCGCTAATGTTGTTAGCGCTACTCTGAGGATTTCATCAGTAACATAGTTTAACAACTTAAAAACTACATGACTTCTCACAAGCGAGGTAACAACAACTGTGCTGTTCGTGAAGAAAATTAACTTTAAGTTTTACTGTAACTAGAGACATTGCTGCCGAACACTTTTGAGAGACTCACAGAGGAAATCTCTCTCTCTCTCCTCTCATAACTTAGTTATTATCTGTATTAACTGCATTAGTCTGCTATCAACGGCTCAAGCCTCTGTTACTATGTTTAAAATTACGTTTTGGAATTAGCAAGGGAGGCGTTGGATGAGATGCGGAAGAAGTAATCCTCCTCACAATAGCGATTTAAGTAGAAAAACCGGACAAATGCCTTAAAATATATCATCTGATCGATGTCTTGAGGTGTTGCAACTGTGGTATAAGCGGAATAATTGACTTTGGGCCATTGAATTATTAGAAAAATAATGCACACGTTTAAATGAGGTATTTAAACATTGCTTACGCTTTAAAAAGGGCGAGGAGACCGAAATAAACTCTGGGTTTAACAAAAAAAATCTGCTCCCGACCAGGTTAAGTTACTATGTGTCAGGGTTCTGTCGTGTGTCATGTGTTCCCGCCTCTTGTGTCCATATTTGGTTTGTTTCCTGTCCTTGTTTAATGTCATTATGAATTAAGTCTGTTCCAGCTGTGTTTGTCTCGTTATGTGTTAATTACCCTGTGTATTTAGTTCCTGCCTGTTCAGTTTCGTGTCGTCTGGTCTACTCGTTACTCCCCGGTGTTTCTGTATGTCAGCCCTGCCCTGCCCTGCCCTGCCCTGATGTCGTCATTAAAGACTATTATTTGAGTTTACTCCTCGTCTGCGTGTTCCTGTCTCCTCCCTCGTGTGTGCACTGTGACACTACGGTACTATGGTAAGAGGTTTAGTTTTGTCTTTTATTAGAACTGAAAACCCTGAGTTTCCCTTTTTTGGGGTTAACAAACTCTGAGTTTCCAACAAAACCCACTTTCTGGAATACACACCGGGTGTATTCAAAGCGCCACCATTACTGTCTATAGTGCGTGGAATGGTGTGCTGTGATTGGTTGAGCGGATGTATGGCATTCTGCAGAGAAGGGAGACTGGCGTTTGTCGCGGTTTGGAAAGATGGGGAGAAAACATGACAGAATAAAACAGCGCATATCGCATTTTGCATAAAATAAAAAATTGACTTTTCAATACTGAACAGATACAATACTGATTTTGGCGGGAACTCATTTTTGTATTTTTTTTATTATCATGTTTTGGAACCAAACTCTTCATATACTATATATATATATATATATATATATATATATATATATATATATATATATATATATATATATATATAGGGCTCTAACAGAAGTCAGATCAAATTAGCTCTTAATAAGTTGGGGTGTTTATTTTGACACCAATTAGAATTTTGAATATCATGTCAAGAAATTAGTTTAGTTGTGTTTAATCAGTTAAGAAATATTTCCAAGGTAAGACAGGTTTTAAGTTTAAAGTCACAGAAAACTTATTCACACTTATTTCATCTTGTCTTGATTATTGTAATGCCCTGTTTTCTATCTTAAATTATCATACTTGCATCAGAGCTACCTACAGTTACAACAAAATGCCACTGCCAGACTACTGACTCGAACTAGGTCTTGTAATTACATTACTCTGTTACTTAGAATCGTATTATTGACATACAAACAAAGCACTACATGGTGTCTTTGTCTGGATGAACACAGCATGCAAGCTGTTTACATAATGGCTGTATGTTGTGCATCCTCATATTACATATTGCAGATTGTACTATCAAGTTTTTCTTCTCCAACTGACACGTTTTTTTGTCATGCGGCAATTGTCACCATTTGATATTTTCCCCTCAAATACCAAACCAATTGGTTACTTAATCTTTGTTAACAGAGTGAGGTGTTTCACTATAGGAATTACTTTGGGCGTGACCAACTACAGAAGCACTTATGGCACCATGTCTATCTTTGCCCCCTACCAAAGTTATTTGCACCTTCTTTCCAGTCGTGGCAGTCATGGCCTAATGGTTAGAGTCGGGCAGGAATTGTCGGTGGGGGGAGTGAATGTTCAGCGCTCTATTCCACCCTCAATACCACGACTGAGGTGAGACCTGTGAGCAAGGCACCGGACCCCCAACTGCTCCCGGGTGCCGCAGCAATATGGCTGCCCACTGCTCCGGGTGTGTGTTTACGGTATGTGTGTGTTCCCTACTGTGTGTGTGCACTTGCCCACTTGTCACTTCACTTCCACTTTCCCGTGAGGGACTAGAGAAAGCTCTCTCAGTACATCTGGATTTGTTCTGATTTTGCTAAACTGTTCAACAGGTTCTCAATCCTCTAAATAAGGATCAGACTCTGGCTGAAACTATGGCTGTATTGCCCCAGTTGTCATTATTCACAATCCTGAGTTTTCAAAACAGTTCCATACATATAATGCTTTTGTATGTATGGATTAGGGCTGAAATGATTAGTCAACATTATCGTCAATGTAGACAATAAAAGATTGTCAACAAATGTTTTTTGTCTAATAGTTGTTTGCTCTCATTCCACCTAATGTAAGGGTCTTCAATAACGCAGTTTGACCAGGCACGGCTCGTCAACAAAGACTATAGATATACAAAGATGGTTCACTCCTATTACTTATGAATGGGAGAAACTGTAAAGCGCAATATGGTGGAATAGTCCCGCCTTCTGAATAAAACAGGCAATCACTGATTGGTAAAGTCATCGCTTCACTCCAGCTGCTGTTGGAAGCTCCGGTTCCCATAGAAACCTGAGACTCGTGCTTATGACTTCACATGCGCATTGGCTGGTTTAGCCTGAAAAATACGCTTTTTAATGCTATTGTAAAAGTGAAGTGACGTGTGGCCAAGTATGGTAGCCCATACTCAGAATTTGTGCTCTGCATTTAACTATTTAAGCATAAGGAACAACATTCATGGGGCAGTTCATTTCAGATTTTGTTGCTGATTTGAAATATGCAATTTAATTGTGAGTTCAGCAGGCTGTGAAATTTCTGGATTCCCCCATTCATATCCACCTCTTTTTTTCAACCCGGAAGTAAGCCATTTTCTGTAAATGTGGGAGACTTATGGTTCATTAGCTGCTGTAGGGAAATAACGAGAAGAATAACAAAGTACAGAAAACGGTAAAACGGTTTGCACTACAAACCAGTGTGTTCATAATTAAGATAATACATTAAAATAATATGTTAAGACACACCAGTTTGAAATATCAAGCCGCAAAACTAGCGGTTTTGTACAGCTAAAAATAGCTGGAAGTGGATGACAACATATACAGTAAGAAACCTGAGAAACAGTAATAATACTGTGAAAACAAAAATTATTTACAGTGATGCTGTTAGCTAGCTTTGACTAGTACGCTCTCTGACCATCCAGTCAAAGGACGAGAAAATGCTGACGTTATCGTAAGCCTGCTAGATCTGATTGGTTAAAGCATCGGTTTCATTGCCATTGATTTTAAGCTACAGACGCCTGCACTGTTGATTCTGAAGGCCTTAGGTAGATTTCTTTGACCCTGGCAACACGTAGACAATACAAGATTGTCAACAAATATGTTTTTTGTCTAATAGTTGTTTGCTCTCATTCCACCTAATGTAAGGGTCTGCAATAACACAGTTTGACCAGGCACGGCAGTTTTCAGGGGCAGTTGTGGCCTAATGGATAGAGAGTCGGACTTGTAACCCGAAGGTCGTGGGTTCGAGTCTCAGGTCCGGCAGGGATTGTAGGTGGGGGGAGTGAATAACCAGCACTCTCTCCACCTTCAATACCACGACTGAGGTGAGACCCTTGAGCAAGGCACCGAACCCCCAACTGCTCCCCGGCCGCCGCAGCATTGGCTGCCCACTGCTCCAGGTGTATGTTCACTACTGTGTGTGTGCACTTGGATGGGTTAAATGCAGAGCACAAATTCTGAGTATGGTCACCATACTTGGCCACACACCACTTCCCTTTCACGATTGCTGAAATATGAATGGATAAAAGCTCTAATATAAACAACCAAGAGAAAAGCTGTGAAATTAAGAGGAAATGCTATTGGAAATAATTTAATACACATTCATAGAAAAATATATTAAAACTAAGTCAGTGATTCTGATAGTGTTTAGGCCAGCAGAGAAGGCTTTGCTGGCCCTATCGGCCCACCACTGCCTATTCATAGCAGTGGGTATTTACATTGAATTCTTGTAAATGAGAGAGCCAGCTGGACACCCCTATTTGCTGACATCGCTGGGGATGTAGTGTGGTGTGGTTTACCTTCAGCAGAACGGCCTCAGAGGATCCAAACAGCATTTGTGTTTCAACAGCTCGTTCTCTGATCAGACGCTCCAGCTTTGGGAAACTTCCCAGACACAGGTAAGACAGATGATAGAGAAGAGCTGTTCGCTCCGCAGATGGAAGAAGCTCCTGGATGAACTCTGGGCTCCATGAGAAATCACTAGAGACAACCTCTGATACACCAGACCAAACATTAGTGATGGATAACAACCATCCAAGTGCAATTATGGGTGAAGTGCGTTAGTACTGTATGCATCTAAAAAAGCTATTGTTGAGTTTTCATTTTAACTTCTTTTAATTAAAGCATTTGTGTGTGTGTATGATTGTACTGTTGGTTATGTGCCAGCCTGCCGAGTCTTGATCCCTCTCAGGGTTTCTTGTGGCGCTTTTCCACTGTGTGGTATGACTCGTCTTGTCACTGCTCAGTACAGCAAGGCACGGTTCAGTTCGGCTCGGTTCGCGTTTCCACTGCAGTTTAGTACCACTTTAGAGTGGGCGGAATTATTCACATGGCGTTATAGTTGCGCCGCCTCTACTGCCTTGACTCCTGAAAAACATTTTGCGTCGCTCCATCAAGCTCTCGCTGGATCCGCTCCTCGGCTATCAACGAGAGGACAGTCTGTACTTCCTCAACAGACAACGAAACAGCCATTTTTTGGTTGTTAAAAAAAGGTATGCTAGTTCAAAACAGTTGCGTTCGATCCTTTGCTGGCTGTGCTGATTTAAATCTAGTGGGTCTGTTGTGTCTCGTGTCGCAAGTTCAATGTAGTGATGATTCTCTCCGGCCAATCAGTGATCAGCAGAGTTTACATGTTACGTTTTGGTAACGTACGGTTCGCTTGGAACCTCAACCGAGGTGGTACTGTACCCAGTGGAAAACCCCCCAAAAGTGAACCGTACCGAACCATACCGTGCCGTACCATGCAGTGGAAAAGCGCCATTGCTCACCTACTTCTTGCTTATCTACTTCTTTAACTGCTTTACCTGTACATGAATGTGCTTTTTCTTTCAGCACAATGTTTTGACCTCACCGGTTTATCACATGAAATGTATACACATTGAACTGCTATTTTAGGCTAAATGAATGAGTTTGAAATGGAAAGTGTCTCACCTTTGCAATCAGCCATGATTTTTAGTGAGTGTACACTGGTAAAGCCTCCAACTGTAAGGTCTCTAAAAAAAATGGCAGAAGATGTGATGAAAGTAGAATCAACAGACAATTTTTTTTATTACCGAAAAGGCTCATTGTAAGTTACTACTTTCATATTCATTATATTTATATATTCATTCAATAATGAGTACATGTCACATAGCTAAAGATATAAAAGCTCTAAATAATACTGTGTTACAGTAAGTTGTTTTTTAAAGATATCCTCATTTTATTGTTTCACATTTACAGGCTCTGGAAAAGCTCTTCTTTTGAGCTAGCAGTCTCCATCTTAAGAAACTGCTAGCTACACTGTCTCTGTTTTTCTTTTTTCAAGGTTACATTACATATGTGTTATTTCATAACCAGACTGAATGCGATTAAATTCCAGCAACAAGCAATTTTTCTGTCCATACAAGATGCAACATAATCAATCAAATATCAAAGCCAATCAGAAGCACGGGTGGGCGGGCTATCTCTGGAAGCACACTGCACTGAAACTAATAGTAAACAATTTTAACATTACTAAAAATACAGACTGAGTGACTGATACCATCTCTGTCATGTAATATACTTGTTGCTCTACACTGATTTCACAGTTTTAACGCTCATGTTCCCTATCGAAATGGTCTCTCCTGTTGTGTATACACTCTTATGGGGATACTCCTGTTTACTCTGAATGCTGAAGCCTGATTTGTTCACATTTGTGTAGCTGCACGAACAAATGGCAATTCAACCCATCAAAACGGGAGGAATCAACTGCCTATGTAAGTCAGCTCTGAATGCCATTTTGGCAGAATTTTCTCCTTCAGCGTGAAGATCATCTCCTCGCTGGAGGAGAAGGAGAACAAAGAAGAGAGCATGCGGGAGTATGAGTCTCGTCCTGCTTCGCTTGCATATTGCCTTCTTCAATGAAGGCAGCCCCGCCCCTCACGCTCTCCAGTTTCTCCCCTCCCAGTAGCCTCAGAGAAAGAGACCGCGGAGTCATGGGGCTGAGCAACTGGGCTCATGTGATCTCATGCTGGCACAGGTCACGCGTCCACTTCGCGCCCTCAGGCGCTTAGACGAATGGTACCTGCCGGGCCGTTGTCAGCGAACTTCCCGCCAGAGACCGGTGCCATTTTCCCCGGAAGTTCACAATGAACTTACCAAGGCATGGTGCACCCCCTACTCTGGAAAAGACAGTCACCGCACATCTCTTTCCTCCATCGGCCCTGGGTCTGACAGCCAAGGCTGTGAACCAATCCAAGCCCTGCAGGACCATATCGGCACTAGCGGGCAGGGCTTATTCAGCGGCTGGCCAGGCTGGCTCAGTGCTTCACATGATGGCGGCACTTCAAGGGTTTCAAGCCAAACTTCTTTGTGGATTGGAAGAGTCTGGCCCAAATCCTGATGCTTTTAAGGAGCTGCACAGGCAATCGGACCATGGCCAGCTTGGTGGTGCTTAAGCGCCACCTTTGGCTGGACTTGATTGAGATTAAAGACGCAGACAAAGTCACCTTCCTCAACTCCCCTGTCTCCCCCACGAGGTTATTCGTCCCTGCCATAGACGGATTTGGAGAGCGCTTCACTGCAGCACAGAAGTCGTCACAGGCTTTGCGCCACTTCCTGCCTATGCGGTCCAGCTCAGTGGCTGATTCAGGTTGCTAGAAGGCTCCGTTTTGCCAGCACCCTGCGAAGCTCACACTGTCTCCATTTCAGCCTCAGCCAGAATCAAAACCTGGGCTTTGACAGTGCCCTCAGTACCCCTGTCCTAAGCGCCAATGACCCCGTCCTAGAGTGGCGTTAGACCCTGAGCCACAGAAGCCATCCCGATCTCGATGCAGAGAGGAAGAAGAGAGGGCCAGGTCCCTCAGAGGCCGCATCACCCTCAGTCTCATGCTCGCTCTACAGTTCCCCGTTTAACTCCGGTGATGGAAGCTTTCCTCATGCTGGGCCCATCCTTCCCAATCAGCACATGCCCGAGCAAATTACCGCTGTAAATAGTAGACCCACATACTCAAAAGAGCACTTCTCTTCACAATACCACAAATGTCAGTTCCCTGTCTCCGTGCAGTGATCTGCCAATCAGAAAAATCTGACCACTTGCCGCCCAGCTCCAAGCTTGGGAAGCCATCCTTGGCATGTCATGCTGGGTTCTGTAGATCATAGAATGAGGCATCTTGGACTGAAAATCGATTTAGCCTGTAGACATAGCCCTTGCTTACGCCTTAGTGAGCTTACAGTGTCCAAATGGAGTTAAAGCCCACTCCACTAGAGGAATGGCCTCTTACTGGGACATTATATGGTTTATCTGAATTCTTATTATTATAATTTTCATTACAATAAAGTACATTTATAATGCAATGCCTTTATCACTGCTTAGAATACTATGAAATATGTTGTGTGCCTTATTCTGTGAAGGAAGCCACATCATCTCACAGAAGGATTTATTTCAAACACACGACTGACGTTATGAAGTGAGTGTGGAGTAAAAACATGTTATTAAATGTGGTATTTTCACATGCTTTCAGATAGAGCAGCATTTACTACAGAGAGCCGTAGTTCACTGAGAAGCTACGCAAACAGCTGTCATTATCGCAAACAATTTCTTCGATTTCATAATCGTGCAAAAATATCGTCTGCGATTTTTTTGCATGACTTGTCAGTGAACTACAGCTCTGTGTAGTAAATGCTGCTCCATCTGAAAGCAGGTGATTGAGATTTACTGCTGATTACAGACTTTACTGACAAAATGCGCATGGCAATCGCATTCGATTAATCGTGCAGCCCTAATGACTTGGACATCCCTGCCCTTCAGGCATGGATTTTGTCTGCTTAATCACCTAATCTTCTGTTCCCCTGTACAAGTGGAGAAGGTCTTGTTATGTAGACCCCATCCTTATAGCCTGGGTCTCATTGTTGGCTCATGCTTCTTAGGAGCCCTCATTATGGGTGGTCCGGGGCAGTCATCTCGGCCTGTTTTGGCAAGCTGAATTGCTATTTGTTCATGCAGCTACACGAACATGAACAAATCAGACTTCAGCATTCAGAGTAAACAAGAGTTTCCTCATAAGCATGTATACGCAACGCTCATTCCTGGAACCGAGGTTATGTTAGTTTGTATGTTCTTGTTCCAAGCGCGACGTTGCAGAAATAGAAAATTGGCAACACAGTGTAGGTGTGTCAAGCGATACGAGTTGCACAATAAAGTTTAGAAAAATTGTACTTTATGCAAATGAGCAGTGAATTTCGCAAACACAACTAATAGGAGTGAAGACTGTCAGTGGAGCTCACACATCACCGTCTCCAGCAAGGAAGACAGGACAGAGTTTCGGAGCGATTTCACTGTTTTATTTGATTTTACTGTAACCACATACATGGATATAATAAAATGACGCATAGAAAAGAAACTATCGGCAATCTTAGTGGGTTTAATTGATAATTATTGTTGTTAATTATGATGCAGTGAGCAGTTTAGCACTGCTGCAGTTCATAGTACAGTTTCATTTGCATAATGTTGATTATAAGAGACAAGAAAATTGTTTGTTTGTCAAATTCAGAATTATGTTTTTTTACTTTTTAGCAGTACCAGTTTAATTGGTTGATTGGACGCTTAAACTGGTTAATGATTTAGCTAATGCACTGAGCACTGCTGTAATTTATAACACTCTTCAACAGCAGAATGCTATTTTAAAATATTTTCTGTCTAATTCCTAGTCAAATTAGGATGATATGTTCGATTTTTTCCAGCAATATATATTATTTGTGATAACATTCTCTAGGAACGCCCAGTGTTGCCAACTTAGCAATTTTGTTGCTAAATTTAGACACTTTTCAGACTACCCTAGCAACTTTTTCTTCCAAAATTTAGTTATTTTTAAAATTTATTTGGCAACATTTAGCAACTTTTGATTAGTGATTCAAATGATAAAAAGGCACACATTTACCATTTAAATTGCACAAAAAGAGAAAACCAAAGCTGCCTAGGAGTACACACATCACTTGTATTAAGTTTCCTGCTATTTGCAATTGTTTAATTTAATAATAATAATTAAATAAATAATTTAATAATTGTTCATTTCTGATACATTTTGTTTGTAGCTTGTGATTGTTGATCAGTTAGTACACTGTAAGACAAATACCTAGAAAAATGGACATTTTTCAGGACATTATCTGTTATCCATTATCCGTTGTAACTCGAAAATACAAAATACAATGCTTAATTAAAAATGCAGGTAAAAAAACCTGTGGAATTAACATAGTAGATTGTGCCCTATTTGTACAGATTGTTCTTAGAGTGTAGCATACTAACTTCTAATACACTGCTTAAAACTATAATTGTTCAGAATGTGTAGTTTTACTAGTTTACTAGCTAATAGAAAAAGCTTAAATTGTAATCGTTCAAAAATGTGAACGTTTTAAAAAATTCAATGTATTAAAAAATAGTTATTTACATTTTAATATGATATTATGCATTTATATTATTTTACGAACAAATCTAAATTAACGTATATAAAATATTTTTTTTGCTGATATTTGATTCTAAAATAGAATTAGTATGTCCCAAATCATAGCATGTTTAAAAAAGTATGCCAAAGATTCCTGGATGGTCTACTACTTCCGGTTAGAATTCGAAGCGCAGACAAGATAGAATACCCAAGACTCACTAGTATAGTTTTGAATGGGGAAAAATGCAACGCTCAATATGGTCACTCAATCGCAGGAAGCCCCGCCTTCTGAATGAAAGAGCCAATCGCTAATCGGTAAAGTATGCGCGGCACAGCGAGATGGTCCTCACTGCAGAACACAAGATCCAAGATCTAGATCCAACTCCTCCCACCTTACATAGACCTAAACCTACCCGTCTCCACCCCCTGATCCCTAAACCCACCCATCCCCACCCCTAAACCTACCAGTCTCCACCCCCTGGATGTGGATCCAACCCCGCCCGCTGGATCTTTATTCTGCAGTGAGGGGCTACTGGTCACTGCAGCTGCTGTTAGTAGTCCCGGTTGCTATAGAAACAGTCAGCGCTCTGAGACGCGCGCTCAGGACTGCGCATGCGCACTGGCTGATCTAGCCTGAGAAATAAGCTTTTTATAACTCTATTTGAGCAAAAGAAACAACATTTATGACACAGTTGTTGTCTGATTTCATTGGTGATTTCAAATAAGAAATTTAATCGTAAGCTTAGTGAACAGTTTTGGAGAATTTGATGTTTCCCCATACAAAGTGATAGGAGCTGCACTTGGATGCTTCACAGATGGCCGCCGAGTGACATGACTTGTCTTAAAGAGATTTTGGTGCAGATCGATGCACACTCTAACGGCTAATATTGCCCACAACACATTGCGCAGTGGACGGGGGATTCGATTAGAACTACTAACACGCATAAAAAGTGTTAAAAACCTACAAACATGGCGGATATGCGCGACCAACGGACAGGTAGAGAAAGGGATTTGAGTGATAAATAATCAATGTCTAACCTAATTAAAAAATATTAATTTAATGTTATCCACGTTATATTTCACCTGCAGCAACACTGTGAACTTGTATAATGATACGATTGGTCATTAACTTTTAAATGCATCATCATGCAAACACATGAGCAGAGTTCTCGGCATGAAAGACCCGGAAAGTGCTTCTTTATTTCTCTCCAATACTGTAGGAAATCAAATTAAACTACATGTGGATGATGTTAACTGTGACAAGATGATTGACAGCAGTTTAAACATTTACAAGATGCTCGTAACTAAGCAACAGAGTGTCCTTTAAAGAAGCAGCTATGATGAAGTATGTGCCAAAGCTTGCCTACTATTCTGCTACATACTCAAAAGTATGTACTTTTTCTTCACAAAAAGAGTACATACTTTTAGGGCATAGTATAAGTAGGCGAATTGGGACGCAGCATTGCACTTGCACTCTCAGTAACTACTTGCACTCTCAGACACCTGCGTTTCCGCTAGTGACGTCACTTGCAATCTTTTTAATTTTTTTATTTTATTCTATATTTATTTATTTATTTGGAGGCGGACGCGCTAACCAGGAGGCTAAATGCGTCTCTTGAGATCAGGGGAGTGAGGTTTTACCTGCACAGCACCTACTAACTGGCCTCCATTACATATATATACATATATAATATATACAAATGTACCACGTGACCGCCAGGTTCATTTTGGCGCTACCTCTGAGTCCGACAACATGGGCCGTTTCTTAATATGCGTTCTTCAGCGATCTTGCGTCCTTGTGTTCTGGTTCTACGCCATCATCAACCGTCAAAGTTCAGTTCCAATACTCAAGAACGCAAGTACAGAGGACGCATGAAAGTGCCCGGATGTATTCTTGATATCGAGGATGTTAAACATACAACGCTGTAAAATAAAACGGTATACAATTATATGAAAATAATATCTATAATAGTATGAAATGTTTTAATAAGTTATGATATTTGTTTGTAATGTTATGTTATATTCATTGTTCATTGGCCGCTGCTTATGCTGAGATGCGGTCAGTTAAGCACGAACGCAGCACATCTCAGCACATGGGGGGGGGGGGGGGGGTAAACCCACTTAAAATTTACGTATTTGTTTGTTTGATTAAATGTTTATTTTTGTAAAATGGTATTTTGTGCTATCCACCACACATGCAATGTAATATGCTAACAATTACTTGTTTACATAGGATATATAATGTATTATAGCCTATATTATTTAGACACTTGGGCTATAGTTTGACAGAATGTTCTAATTCAACACGCCATGGGAAGTCAATCTAACTTAACATTTTCTTCTATTGATATCGTTTATTTCTTACTCCTTAACAGTTGATCAGGCTCTTAATAATTTAATCTATGTTATCACTGGAATATCTGGAGGTTTCTCCATCACTCATCATTAGAACCCATTGACTCTAGATTCTGACTTGTACTTGCTCTTATGAAAAACTACCATAGTTCTTAACTGTAGCATTTGTTATAATAAGCCTAGCCTATTAATCATTACCAGGCCAATAATGACTTTTTTATTAATCTATATTGCATTTGTTATGAGAAACAACAGCCTTTAGAAACAATAGCTACAACATGCCACAGTTGTAATCTAAATCTTTAGGGAAAATATCTATTTATTATCTATAATAAATTATCTATTATAAATTCTACAAGTTAGACCAAATTTACCACAATAAATAAGCCTTCAGTAAAATATGATAAATTATAGTAAAGGTGGTCATGAGTAGTTTAAAAATATTTTAATATATTATGTTAGTGCTGGTGCAAGATTATGTCTTTTTAGTTTGTGCCTTTTTTTAGATAATGTTGGACTTTCTCCACAGCATTTTAAAGTGTCAGTTTCTCAATAGAATTCAAATAGATCTCATATTTTACCATCAGCTTCGCGATAGGAGTGGCTCGCGCAGATCTTCTCACACTTCTCGAGCGCGCTGGTGAACGCGCACAGAGTAGCCTATAGAGTGATTCGCGCGCTGGTGAACGCGCACAGAGTAGCCTATAGAGTGATTCGCGCGCTGGTGAACGCGCACAGAGTAGCCTATAGAGTGATTCGCGCGCTGGTGAACGCGCACAGAGTAGCCTATAGAGTGATTCGCGCGCTGGTGAACGCGCACAGAGTAGCCTATAGAGTGATTCGCGCGCTGGTGAACGCGCACAGAGTAGCCTATAGAGTGATTCGCGCGCTGGTGAACGCGCACAGAGTAGCCTATAGAATGATTCGCGCGCTGGTGAACGCGCACAGAGTAGCCTATAGAGTGATTCGCGCGCTGGTGAACGCGCACAGAGTAGCCTATAGAGTGATTCGCGCGCTGGTGAACGCGCACAGAGTAGCCTATAGAGTGATTCGCGCTGCTCGTGCACAATTAAAAGAACTGCGCTTCAGTCATGTTGTGCTGAAAAGCGCTCCGTTCGGTTCATACGTGAGGTTAGCGCTTATAAAAGCGATTCAAATATTAATAAATAGCCTGATTCTAGGTTTCCATTAACCGTGGTATAAATATTGGGGGGGGGTTTGTACCTGCTAGTTTTGGTTATTGGGGGGGTAGTTCTTCCTGCGCCTGTGAAGACCACTAAAGACTGAGAGGGACTAAAAGCCATCGTTACATAATTGAAGAGCAGATTTAAATTCTACGAATTTAATCTCTAAAGGCAATGGTCTGGGTCTTACCCAGGAATGCAGTAAAAGAGTTTAGCTACTTTTTTAGCCCAGCTGCCAAAATTATGCATAAATTATTGTCATATATTATAAATACATAACATTCCCTAAACGTTGCATGGTCATTTTTGTTTGACAATTGAACTTGTACAGCATAAGGATTACACTTTTCATAATCATAATAAGTAGGACTACAATACTAGAATTAGACAATGACTGACAATAGTGTAGCCTAATTATTTAATAACATTTTTAAATTAAGATCACATTAAAAAAGTTCTAATTATAAAGAAGTCATATTGTAATATATTCATTGGTATATACATAGGCTACAATTTTATATTTTTGGAAAAATAATGATATAGGCTAGGTAAATCCATTAATATCTTGAAAGCAAAAAGTTGCTCTACTTACGTATTTTTTTCTTCCAGTTTTCTTTTCCAACTGTCTGCCAGGCGCCAGCTTCAGCCAAATATATATGCTTGTGAAGACACATTTTAAATCACGTGGTGTTTAGAAAAGACTTGAAAAATCCCCTACTTTACCTCAAGCATAAATTAAGCATCTCAAAGGTCAACGGTCTCCTTTGTAACCACGTGATTTTTTAAAAAAAACAACATCATATTTATGCGGGATAAATATGTTTATCTCATAGCTGCTCTCTAGCAGCATATTGATAGCAAAAGAATGGACAAAATATGTGAAAATGTGCATTAAGAGAGTACCCTCACTTATTTCAGAAGCAGCCTCAGTGATTATTTCTGGAATGCTTCTATAACTATATACAAAAACAACAAAATACAAATGCACTAAATAAAATAGTGTAATAAATGCATATTTACAATTTAAGCACTTAACTAAAATAAGTATTAATAAAATAAATAACTATATTCAGCTTGCTTCCATTTAGTGAGAAAAGCCTACTGTTCACTTGAATTAGAAAAAAAGCTCTTCAGGGCCCGTATTCATGAAAAATCTTAGTGCTAAGAGTTGCTCCTAGTAACAAAATTCTAAGAAAATTCTTAGAAATGTGGGTGTTTCCTCTTAAATTTAAAGAAAAGATCCTAGTAAAGAAAAAAGTAATTCAGAAAGCATCTTAACCCTTAAAAGAGGTCTTAAGGTCCGAAATTCTTAGGAGTACGAACGAGGACTTTTAAGAGGCTTAAGAGTGTCTTTAGCAGTGGAGAAAATGGACCAAACATGAAGAAATGTGTTGCACACAATGCATGACAGTGAGTTAATAAGACGCTACACATTAGATCGTGCAGGGATCATGTTTGTGACAGATCTTATTAAAGACATGTTAACATCCCTGACACGCGCAGAAATGCCATAGCACCAGAAATGGACGTAATCACTACATTAACATATTTGGAAACTGGAAAAATGCAGCTGTGCAGCAGCGATGATTTGGGTCTGTTACAGCACTTTCAGAACCTTATTGTGTCGCTGTTCATTTCCTATAAAATATGTTAAGTATGACAGCATGGTAAATAAAAAATAAAGAATATAATGTGTGTGTGTGCGCGTAAAACAGGAAAAATGACGCTTGTAATTTCACAGTGAAGGCTTATAATAAACCCTACTCTTAAAAGCTCTCAGATTGGTGCTGAATCACTTTTAAGATAAGACTCCTAGCTAGAAATGTTTAAGCTAAATTAGGAGCTCTCTGAGAGGATTCTTAGAATCTTTATGAATACGGGCCCCGGGGGCGTATTACAGAAAGATCCTAACTTTAAAATCTTGTCTTATCTGTTTGGTAAGCATGGTAATTTCAGTTAGGACCACATTTAGGACAAAAGCTATTACAGAACAGCATTTCCTCAGTGCGTTATCCTATCTTAACTACAGATAGGAAAGGGGTATTACAGAAACCCCTAACTTGACAAAAAAACCTAAAAACTGTCTTAACTTTAGGACAACCCCACAGCTGTCCTAACTTCACAATTATTTGAAAGCTAATGGAAAAAAACGCTTACAACTGTGCTGTACGACAATGGTATTACATTTATTAATAGTTGAAAATGAAGAACGAAGATGTTTAATGGTAGAAAGACTCTTGGAGGAGCCTGAATATGTTATATTTTGGTAATTACAGACTGCCACACAACATATTACACTCATCAGCAGTGTTGGTTGTCGAGCTTGATTATGCCATTTAAGATTTCCTAACTAGAGATAAGATACAATTTTGTAAGATAGGATAAGAATCCCAAACCAACTTAAGATTTGCTTCTGTAATACGAATTTGCGAAAAATCCTAATTTAACATATCATATCTTAAGTTAAGACCTAAGATAAGAAACTTTCTGTAATACGCCCCGTGGGGCTTAAATAAGTTAAGACATTTCTTAAGATAAAATATACGAAGTTCGTAAGAATGTTCTTAAGTGCAATTCTTGAAAAATTCTTAATAAGTTCTCAAATATATTCTTAAGAACATCTTAATTGTTTTCTTAAGAAGAACTTTATCTGAGTGAAGACATGACGCACTGATAAACTCACACTTGTCTTTTTGCACTTCCTGCAGATTACCCTAATAATCATAGTAAGCACGCACGGCCTTTTTGTCGCGACTTTGACTGGAGCTCAGCTTCATGTTTTTGATCAGCCTGCAGCGATCTGTTTCATTAGTTTTTGTGCTGTGCTTTTGCGCTCTCATCCGAGTGAACGCTTCCGGTGTGTCGGCGCATTCATATGCGCTGCATACTGCCAAAGATTATGCTGTATTTAAAAGCTAAAATAAAAGCGTCCAATTAAAACTCTCTATCTGACTTGTTTTTGTAGAGTTGCTACTGAGTTTTGAAGTCAGCAAAAAGTAGTGTCACACATAGGCTAATCATAACCGATCATTGTTTCCATTATCAGTCATCGCTGTCACTTCAGGAAACTCGCGCACATCCCTATTAATAGTCCTACTATGTGTTAGGCTATGTGTAGC
The DNA here is from genome assembly GCA_027422415.1 of Schizothorax lantsangensis. Taxonomy (NCBI): domain Eukaryota; kingdom Metazoa; phylum Chordata; class Actinopteri; order Cypriniformes; family Cyprinidae; genus Schizothorax; species Schizothorax lantsangensis. The sequence continues at coordinate 44,732 of JAPDDO010000457.1, forward strand.
TAATGTTGTTGTAATGCTTAAATATAACCATTCATTTGAAATAATCCAATTAATTCATTAAATAATTCTTACTGTTTTGGATTTAAGACAAGTCTGTGTCTGTCCTAAATTTAAGAAGTTATTTAGGATGATTTTTAAGAAGATTCTTTTGAGACAATGACACAGTTTGACCCGTCTAGACACAGTTTGAAGACAGCATTCAGGAGAACACGAAATATACCGTGAGTGTAGCAGGGGCGGAGCCAGACATTATAAACATTCGGGGCTTAGCCCAAATGTTGTTGTCCCCCCCCCCCCAAATTCTTCAAAATATATTATTTTTAGTTCAGTAGAAGAACAACATGAGTAATAATGACAATTTTAATTGTGGGTAAACTACCCCTTTTAGCTGATAAATGTGTTTAAGTAGAAACATGCAGTAATGGGGTGGTCTAACTGCAAGTCAAGGATGTCCAACAATACCATTTAAATATGGGCTTCAGTTTTCTTAAGTGAATACATGAGGCCAACAGAAGAATATTTACTGTATTTCTTAAGGGAGTAGCATAAAAAGATAAACACTGGCATACAGGGTGGTACGCAGGTTTTTATAAATAGAGGTCCAAAAATGTAGATTGGTAGGGGGGTTCATGCTCCCCCGAGAAAATTTATATTTTTCTGACTTAAATGTGTGCATTTTAAGATGTTTTAAGGCTCATAAATTGGATAATAATATAGGTTTAAAACCAAGTCAGTGGGCAGTAGAAGCATACATTATTTTTCAAGATAACAGATTCTTAAACATGAGAATCAGATTAAATGTTGCAATGAATGATCCACACTACAAACTGTAAATAGAGAATATATAGTTTGTTTATGTTTATGAATTTATTAAAATCAAGTTATAATTATCATGGTAGCCTTCAGTAAAATCAAGTGTCTAAAATGATTAAACATGAATATTATTTTTTACATGTTTAATTCACACTAACAGAAATTCATCTTTTCCAATAAGTTTAAACTGATTCTTACATTTTATGGGCATTTTTACCTTTATAAAGCCTTTTTTTTTTTTTTATAAAAGTGTCCATTATCTTTTGAGTCAAATTCTTACATTTAATCAGTGAATTAGAATAATAAGACATTTGGGCTGTTACCAAGCAAATCAAATCAACACAGAAGCTGGTCTGAAGTGGCATTTAGATGTGTTTAATGCAAGACATGAATGCATTTAACTGCAATTACAAATGCATAAATAATGTTTTATGTATTATACATAAAACGTTAAATACTATTATTTGAATTGAGTTAAACATGAAAAAATCTAAATGTGAAATTAATAGGTGGCAGCAAATCACTGTTAATAATAAGTGAGTCACTGATTGAACCGAATCATTTAAACGATTGATTCATTCAGGAACGAAGTACCGTCTGTTGCTCAGAGACACAAAACAGTGCTGTGGCTGTGTTTGAAATGATCTTTTGCTGGTGAAATAGAGCAAGAACAGCCAATATGGTGTCTAAAACATAAGTCTTGATATTAAATTATTATTTATTGAACAGTTGTATAAAATCAATATCACATTTGTAATCATGCTGATTTTTTAAGAAAAAAATGGCACTCTTCATGAGATATTTATTAACAATATGAAATATGAATATATACATTTTCTGCCCCCTTATCTTGAATTATGTGATCATTCTTAATGCATATTATTAATAGTCTGAATCATGCAGTGACAGAACGCACTCTAGCTTTAAATGCGTAAACGCACGAAGTTAGTCTAGCTTCATCAAGTAGTCACGCATGTGTGCACTCTTTAGGTGTGTTTTATTTGGTTTTTGCCATATATTCGATAAAATTGATGTCTCACGAGTTCAGTATTTGCTCTAAACATGTGCAGATTTGGCTTGCATGAACTTGCCCAAGACATTAATGAACATAACTTACAAAAAGTAACCCGCTAGGTAAAACAGCTTGAAGTGAATGGGATGAGAGGAGTGAGGTGCTGAGTGATTGACAGGAGGCGTGTGTGAGAGAAAGCGCAGCTGATGATATCGTTTTATCGATCCTGCGGGAACGCGGCATTGAACCGTTTTAAATATTTCTGTATAATATGTAATAAACTATATTTTTGACAAAACTATTAACAAACCCAAAAGATTCGGGGCTTTTGAAAAAACATTCGGGGCTCGAGCCCCAGAAGCCACCCCCCCGCTCCGCCCCTGGAGTGTACCAAACAAACAAGCTTTAGCTTCATTTTCATATAGAGTCAAATAGGACTAGACGGGCTCAAACAGAAATCACGTGATTGATACGAACAGAGCAATGCCACACAATATAAATATAGGTTACTCGATGCCTCGAGATGTCATTGTCTCAAAATAAAATTAAGCACAATGAATGAAGCAACCCCCTCCCTTCATGGACACGTACAGCACGAAGAATGTTTTTTTTTTTTGTGGAAATACCTCTGCTCTGCAGTTTCAGTTTCAAAGTGAGATCAAAATCTGCATCCTTGCCAATTGTAATGTTCTGGGTGTTTGTCCCTTTAAGACTCTGAAGGCCGTTTCACACAGAGCGCGATGCGAAAAAGAGAGGCGAATCGCCGACGAATGATGCTTTCACACTGAGCGCGAAACGATTGATCGCCTTCTGCTTCTGGTTTCCATTGTACTCTTCTATCGTTTTGTTGCACCTTCCTTTAACATTAATACATTCGTTGATGGTGACCTGCATGTTTCTTTCTTCCATAACGCACAATATGTTACACAATTACAATTGAACATGTTTTATTCAGTTGCATAAAAAGAGAGCAAGACTGATTATGCCTTGGCTTATTTGTAGGCTCATCCAGTGATTCTAAACACATCTGGTCGAGTGGAATTACAATTTTAGGACAGGGAATACAATACATATAAAATATCACCATAAAGCTATGGCACCATACAACGGGCGTGACCTCGTACAATGTAGACAGAACATCACTGATTACATTTTACACATAGCTATATTAGGAGTGTACGAACGTCACATAGTGTACGCACCATGCTTTACATAAAAGAGGCGGACAGTAATGAAGTATTTTTACTTTACTCAAGTAAATTTAAAAAGTATCTGTACTTTATTAGAGTGTTTTTCTTTGAAAATCTTTTACTTCACTATTCAAAAGCATAATATTGTAGGCTACTTTTTACTGCACTACATTTCATAAAAGTTTGTTTCCCCTTTAATAGGCTACTTAAGAACATTATAAATGTAGTACTTTCTTGTATTAAAGTTTTCTAAAGAAAAACACTCTGATAAAGTAGGCTACAGAAACTTGAAAAGTACTTTTAAAGCAGAGTAAAAATACTTCACTACTGTCCACCTCTGTTTATTTTACAGTTAAAACTACAATGAACTCGACCCCTCTCTCACAGATGCAATGGGATATTGTCAGGGGCGTGTCTACGTGGTGCCCCCCCCCCCACCAGATGTCTTGTGATAGGCTTGTTTTTAGTCAAATTCTACCTGCATCTGGGGATCTTGGCATGTGTAGGCAGATATTGCGTGTATGCTCAAACGTTATCCTCGCATCACTGAAGACAGGGGCCGGATTCACAAAACATTCTTAAGAAGAAATTTCTTCTTAACTGCCATTGTCTTCTTATTTTTTAACTTAAGATAAAAGTTAAGAATATTTTGTATTCCCAAACATTCTTCTTAAGAATATTCTTATCTTTTTTCTTAAGATTGTTCTTAAGACAAAACTTAAGAATTCAAATTCTTGAAAAGAATCTTCTTAAAAATCATCCTAAATAACTTCTTAAATTTAGGACAGACACAGACTTGTCTTAAATCCAAAACAGTAAGAATTATTTAATGAATTAATTGGATTATTTCAAATGAATGGTTATATTTAAGCATTACAACAACATTAGCTACACATAGCCTAACACATAGTAGGACTATTAATAGGGATGTGCGCGAGTTTCCTGAAGTGACAGCGATGACTGATAATGGAAACAATGATCGGTTATGATTAGCCTATGTGTGACACTACTTTTTGCTGACTTCAAAACTCAGTAGCAACTCTACAAAAACAAGTCAGATAGAGAGTTTTAATTGGACGCTTTTATTTTAGCTTTTAAATACAGCATAATCTTTGGCAGTATGCAGCGCATATGAATGCGCCGACACACCGGAAGCGTTCACTCGGATGAGAGCGCAAAAGCACAGCACAAAAACTAATGAAACAGATCGCTGCAGGCTGATCAAAAACATGAAGCTGAGCTCCAGTCAAAGTCGCGACAAAAAGGCCGTGCGTGCTTACTATGATTATTAGGGTAATCTGCAGGAAGTGCAAAAAGACAAGTGTGAGTTTATCAGTGCGTCATGTCTTCACTCAGATAAAGTTCTTCTTAAGAAAACAATTAAGATGTTCTTAAGAATATATTTGAGAACTTATTAAGAATTTTTCAAGAATTGCACTTAAGAACATTCTTACGAACTTCGTATATTTTATCTTAAGAAATGTCTTAACTTATTTAAGCCCCACGGGGCGTATTACAGAAAGTTTCTTATCTTAGGTCTTAACTTAAGATATGATATGTTAAATTAGGATTTTTCGCAAATTCGTATTACAGAAGCAAATCTTAAGTTGGTTTGGGATTCTTATCCTATCTTACAAAATTGTATCTTATCTCTAGTTAGGAAATCTTAAATGGCATAATCAAGCTCGACAACCAACACTGCTGATGAGTGTAATATGTTGTGTGGCAGTCTGTAATTACCAAAATATAACATATTCAGGCTCCTCCAAGAGTCTTTCTACCATTAAACATCTTCGTTCTTCATTTTCAACTATTAATAAATGTAATACCATTGTCGTACAGCACAGTTGTAAGCGTTTTTTTCCATTAGCTTTCAAATAATTGTGAAGTTAGGACAGCTGTGGGGTTGTCCTAAAGTTAAGACAGTTTTTAGGTTTTTTTGTCAAGTTAGGGGGTTTCTGTAATACCCCTTTCCTATCTGTAGTTAAGATAGGATAACGCACTGAGGAAATGCTGTTCTGTAATAGCTTTTGTCCTAAATGTGGTCCTAACTGAAATTACCATGCTTACCAAACAGATAAGACAAGATTTTAAAGTTAGGATCTTTCTGTAATACGCCCCCGGGGCCCGTATTCATAAAGATTCTAAGAATCCTCTCAGAGAGCTCCTAATTTAGCTTAAACATTTCTAGCTAGGAGTCTTATCTTAAAAGTGATTCAGCACCAATCTGAGAGCTTTTAAGAGTAGGGTTTATTATAAGCCTTCACTGTGAAATTACAAGCGTCATTTTTCCTGTTTTACGCGCACACACACACATTATATTCTTTATTTTTTATTTACCATGCTGTCATACTTAACATATTTTATAGGAAATGAACAGCGACACAATAAGGTTCTGAAAGTGCTGTAACAGACCCAAATCATCGCTGCTGCACAGCTGCATTTTTCCAGTTTCCAAATATGTTAATGTAGTGATTACGTCCATTTCTGGTGCTATGGCATTTCTGCGCGTGTCAGGGATGTTAACATGTCTTTAATAAGATCTGTCACAAACATGATCCCTGCACGATCTAATGTGTAGCGTCTTATTAACTCACTGTCATGCATTGTGTGCAACACATTTCTTCATGTTTGGTCCATTTTCTCCACTGCTAAAGACACTCTTAAGCCTCTTAAAAGTCCTCGTTCGTACTCCTAAGAATTTCGGACCTTAAGACCTCTTTTAAGGGTTAAGATGCTTTCTGAATTACTTTTTTCTTTACTAGGATCTTTTCTTTAAATTTAAGAGGAAACACCCACATTTCTAAGAATTTTCTTAGAATTTTGTTACTAGGAGCAACTCTTAGCACTAAGATTTTTCATGAATACGGGCCCTGAAGAGCTTTTTTTCTAATTCAAGTGAACAGTAGGCTTTTCTCACTAAATGGAAGCAAGCTGAATATAGTTATTTATTTTATTAATACTTATTTTAGTTAAGTGCTTAAATTGTAAATATGCATTTATTACACTATTTTATTTAGTGCATTTGTATTTTGTTGTTTTTGTATATAGTTATAGAAGCATTCCAGAAATAATCACTGAGGCTGCTTCTGAAATAAGTGAGGGTACTCTCTTAATGCACATTTTCACATATTTTGTCCATTCTTTTGCTATCAATATGCTGCTAGAGAGCAGCTATGAGATAAACATATTTATCCCGCATAAATATGATGTTGTTTTTTTTAAAAAATCACGTGGTTACAAAGGAGACCGTTGACCTTTGAGATGCTTAATTTATGCTTGAGGTAAAGTAGGGGATTTTTCAAGTCTTTTCTAAACACCACGTGATTTAAAATGTGTCTTCACAAGCATATATATTTGGCTGAAGCTGGCGCCTGGCAGACAGTTGGAAAAGAAAACTGGAAGAAAAAAATACGTAAGTAGAGCAACTTTTTGCTTTCAAGATATTAATGGATTTACCTAGCCTATATCATTATTTTTCCAAAAATATAAAATTGTAGCCTATGTATATACCAATGAATATATTACAATACGACTTCTTTATAATTAGAACTTTTTTAATGTGATCTTAATTTAAAAATGTTATTAAATAATTAGGCTACACTATTGTCAGTCATTGTCTAATTCTAGTATTGTAGTCCTACTTATTATGATTATGAAAAGTGTAATCCTTATGCTGTACAAGTTCAATTGTCAAACAAAAATGACCATGCAACGTTTAGGGAATGTTATGTATTTATAATATATGACAATAATTTATGCATAATTTTGGCAGCTGGGCTAAAAAAGTAGCTAAACTCTTTTACTGCATTCCTGGGTAAGACCCAGACCATTGCCTTTAGAGATTAAATTCGTAGAATTTAAATCTGCTCTTCAATTATGTAACGATGGCTTTTAGTCCCTCTCAGTCTTTAGTGGTCTTCACAGGCGCAGGAAGAACTACCCCCCCAATAACCAAAACTAGCAGGTACAAACCCCCCCCCAATATTTATACCACGGTTAATGGAAACCTAGAATCAGGCTATTTATTAATATTTGAATCGCTTTTATAAGCGCTAACCTCACGTATGAACCGAACGGAGCGCTTTTCAGCACAACATGACTGAAGCGCAGTTCTTTTAATTGTGCACGAGCAGCGCGAATCACTCTATAGGCTACTCTGTGCGCGTTCACCAGCGCGCGAATCACTCTATAGGCTACTCTGTGCGCGTTCACCAGCGCGCGAATCACTCTATAGGCTACTCTGTGCGCGTTCACCAGCGCGCGAATCACTCTATAGGCTACTCTGTGCGCGTTCACCAGCGCGCGAATCACTCTATAGGCTACTCTGTGCGCGTTCACCAGCGCGCGACTCACTCTATAGGCTACTCTGTGCGCGTTCACCAGCGCGCGAATCACTCTATAGGCTACTCTGTGCGCGTTCACCAGCGCGCGAATCATTCTATAGGCTACTCTGTGCGCGTTCACCAGCGCGCGAATCACTCTATAGGCTACTCTGTGCGCGTTCACCAGCGCGCGAATCACTCTATAGGCTACTCTGTGCGCGTTCACCAGCGCGCGAATCACTCTATAGGCTACTCTGTGCGCGTTCACCAGCGCGCGAATCACTCTATAGGCTACTCTGTGCGCGTTCACCAGCGCGCGAATCACTCTATAGGCTACTCTGTGCGCGTTCACCAGCGCGCGAATCACTCTATAGGCTACTCTGTGCGCGTTCACCAGCGCGCTCGAGAAGTGTGAGAAGATCTGCGCGAGCCACTCCTATCGCGAAGCTGATGGTAAAATATGAGATCTATTTGAATTCTATTGAGAAACTGACACTTTAAAATGCTGTGGAGAAAGTCCAACATTATCTAAAAAAAGGCACAAACTAAAAAGACATAATCTTGCACCAGCACTAACATAATATATTAAAATATTTTTAAACTACTCATGACCACCTTTACTATAATTTATCATATTTTACTGAAGGCTTATTTATTGTGGTAAATTTGGTCTAACTTGTAGAATTTATAATAGATAATTTATTATAGATAATAAATAGATATTTTCCCTAAAGATTTAGATTACAACTGTGGCATGTTGTAGCTATTGTTTCTAAAGGCTGTTGTTTCTCATAACAAATGCAATATAGATTAATAAAAAAGTCATTATTGGCCTGGTAATGATTAATAGGCTAGGCTTATTATAACAAATGCTACAGTTAAGAACTATGGTAGTTTTTCATAAGAGCAAGTACAAGTCAGAATCTAGAGTCAATGGGTTCTAATGATGAGTGATGGAGAAACCTCCAGATATTCCAGTGATAACATAGATTAAATTATTAAGAGCCTGATCAACTGTTAAGGAGTAAGAAATAAACGATATCAATAGAAGAAAATGTTAAGTTAGATTGACTTCCCATGGCGTGTTGAATTAGAACATTCTGTCAAACTATAGCCCAAGTGTCTAAATAATATAGGCTATAATACATTATATATCCTATGTAAACAAGTAATTGTTAGCATATTACATTGCATGTGTGGTGGATAGCACAAAATACCATTTTACAAAAATAAACATTTAAGCAAACAAACAAATACGTAAATCTTAAGAGGGTTTACCCCCCCCCCCCCCCCCCCCCCCCCCCCCCATGTGCTGAGATGTGCTGCGTTCGTGCTTAACTGACCGCATCTCAGCATAAGCAGCGGCCAATGAACAATGAATATAACATAACATTACAAACAAATATCATAACTTATTAAAACATTTCATACTATTATAGATATTATTTTCATATAATTGTATACCGTTTTATTTTACAGCGTTGTATGTTTAACATCCTCGATATCAAGAATACATCCGGGCACTTTCATGCGTCCTCTGTACTTGCGTTCTTGAGTATTGGAACTGAACTTTGACGGTTGATGATGGCGTAGAACCAGAACACAAGGACGCAAGATCGCTGAAGAACGCACATTAAAGGGGTGGTTGACTGGGTTTTTTCTAGGCTTGATTGTGTTTATGGGGTGCAGTCTAGCATGTGTTCATGCTTGTTTTTTTTAAAAACACATTATTTTTCACATAATTTACCTTTACTCCACACCTCTCTGTCCCTTCTCTGACAAACGCCTCGATTTATTTCCTGGTTTTATGAAGCTCCTCCTTCAGAAATACGCGATGGGCTGAGATTGGTTAGCTGGCTCAGTGTGTTGTGATTGGCTAAACCGCCTCTACTGCACTGAATGTCCCGCCCCTCTCCTCAGTGGCATGTGCTCCGGTTGAATTGTAAACAGTGGCGTTGTCTATAATGCTTATCAATTTGAGCCCGGTTGAGACCCAGAGGATATTAGTGAAGAGGATCGTGCAGAACCTGTGCAAGCACGGCTCTTAATGGTATGTTTGGTTGTTGTTGTCTCATACTTTTAAATACGCTGCTATTTGTAAGTGCTACTGCTTCTGTTAGCTTTTAATATACGGTTTTATCCTGATTAAAGCTTTAATACAGCACAGCAACCGCACGCGTGTCCATTTATAATGCTTCTCATTGCTGTGTGAAAATAAGTGTATAATTGGAACAGTTTGTTGGAGCTGATCTGACGATCTGAATGAGAGAGAGAGAGAGAGAGAGAGAGAGATGCAGAGCAGGGCGACATGAGTAACGTCTCAGGTTACGTATGTAACCATGGTTCCCTGAGAATAGGGAACGAGACACTGCGTCCTCTAGGGGTCGCTATGGGGAACGTCGTCAGCGTGACCCGTGTCTGAAGCATACATACAAAAACACCACCTGTTGGCCGGCGACAGCCTATGACGTCACTACCGGCGCGACCACAGTATAAAGGGGCGCCGGGAAAATACGTCATCCACTTCTTCGTCTGAAGCTTGCGTCCGAAGCATGGCACCGCGCCTAGAGGACGCAGTGTCTCGTTCCCTATTCTCAGGGAACCATGGTTACATACGTAACCTGAGACGTTCCCTTTCGAGGGAACTTCGAACTGCGTCCTCTAGGGGTCGCTATGGGGAACAGAATACCCACGCCGCCATGCTGAGGGGAGTGCAAGCCAAGCACAATAGGCGAGCACTAAGTACCAACTCTACCCGGATAAGGGAGTTGCCCCTGGGACGGTTAGACGGCTGTCCGTGACATTATCCCCTACGGCCAAAGACCCGAGCTGCATACCCTGAAACTTACCTGTTAAAGGCCGGGACTCCCGGACCCAGGGTAGAGGTCATAGGGGTCGCTATGGGGAACAGAATACCCACGCCGCCATGCTGAGGGGAGTGCAAGCCAAGCACAATAGGCGAGCACTAAGTACCAACTCTACCCGGCTAAGGGAGTTGCCCCTGGGACGGTTAGACGGCTGTCCGTGACATTATCCCCTACGGCCAAAGACCCGAGCTGCATACCCTGAAACTTACCTGTTAAAGGCCGGGACTCCCGGACCCAGGGTAGAGCTCGAAGGCTTAGAATCCTAAGAAAAGATTCCTTTAAGGGGATACGGCCAAGTGCCTAGGATAGTAGCTAGGTCCTGGCCTGTCACCCAGGGGCTACCGCTTGCTCTGAAGAGCTCAATGAGGGAACTGTCTCAACAGACCCTTGGTAGCAACACCCTGTTCAAGTCAGTATCACTGTGATGCATAGGCAGAGTGGGGCCCAAGGCGAAACCAGGGCCTGACCAACTCAAAGAAAAGGGCACGAAGCCGCAGCGCGTAACCCCTACCGTACAGGATTTTAGAAAGAACGGAAGACACTTGATGTGCGATCTTACCACAACGTGGATTTTTAGAAAGTGCACAGAGACTAGCGTGTGCACTTACCATAACATGGATTTTCTTTCCGTTCTAGGGAATCACAGAGGCTGTCATTACACAGCGAGCAGCTTAACAGGGAGGCCGAGAGAGGCCTAACAACCTGAAGTTGCTGACTCAGAGCTCTGGGGAGCGGAGAACTTAACTCTCAGCATGAGAGGGAACTCAGACGCTCAGAAGGGAGCGGCATGCTCATAGGTGACCCTCTATGGTGAGGGGAGCAATACTAGTTCGACCAACCAGGAGAGCATAAGGCTGCTGTGACAGTTCTGGAGAGCGGAGAACTCAACTCTCAGCATGAGAGGGAACTCAGACTCTTCAGAAGGGAGTGGCATGCTCATATGTGACCCTCTACAGAGAGGGGAGCAATGCTAGCTCGACCGACAAGGAGAGCAACCTAACAGGGAGGCAGAGAGAGGCCTAGCATCCTGAGGTCGCTGAATCACAGCGCTCGTGATCTAATATGTCTTTCAAGCCCAGAGCATAGGGAGAAATAGGTAGAGTGGGGCCCAAGGCGAAACCGGGGCTTGACCAACTCAAAGAAAAGGCACGAAGCCGCAGCGCATGACCCTTACCGTACAGGATTTTTGAAAGAACGCAAAACACTTGATGTGCGATCTTACCTCAACGTGGATTTTTAGAAAGTGCACAGAGACTTAGCATGCGCACTTACCATAACATGGATTTAAACTGTTCTAAGAAGCCGCAAAGTGAGCAACTTAACAGGGAGGCCTAAAGAGGCCTAACAACCTGAAGCTGCTGACTGACAGCTCCGGAGAGTGGAGTCACAGTGTTCGGAAGTGAATAGTGTTGCTCATAGGTGACTCTCTATGATTGAGGGGAGCGATGCTAGCTCGACCATAAGGAGAGCACCTCCAAATCACAGAGCTCTGGGAAGTGGAGGACCCAACTCTCAGATGCTCGCAAGGGAGCGGCATGCTCATAGGTGACCCTCTATGGTGAGGGGAGCAATGCTGGCTCGACCAACCAGGAGAGCATGAGGCTACTGTGACAGCTCCGGAGAGCGGGGAACTCAACTCGCAGCATGAGAGGGAACTCAACCGCTCAGAAGGGAGCGGCATGCTCATAGGTGACCCTCTATGGTGAGGGGAGCAATGCTGGCTCGACCAACCAGGAGAGCATGAGGCTGCTGTGACAGCTCCGGAGAGCAGGGAACTCAACTTTCAGCACGAGAGGGAACCCAGACGCTCAGAAGGGAGCGGCATGCTCATAGGTGACACTCTACGGTGAGGGGAGCAATGCTAGCCACTACCTAAAACCTCAGTAGCCCTCCAGTAGCCACAATCCTAGCAGGGAACACTCTAGGCAAGGGCTCAGAGAGATGCTACTTAAAACCCCCGAGAGGGGAGCAGTCCCTGAGCTAGTATATAGATATCCTCAGATAGCCATGCACCTTCCTCAAAAGGCGGTGTCCCCTGTCCAGAATGATATTTAAAAAGACCCGCAGGTCCTGGAATTGCAGTGCTGGGGACCTGATGACCCAGGAGGCTCCCACAGAAACCTACGACTGGGCCATACGATCCAGGGGTATGCGGCCTGGGAACAGGGCTCTCATCCTAGCCTGGATCTAGTATCAACGAGTGAGGTCATCACTGCACTTTGTCGAAAGCAAGAGGTGAAACACACCAAATGACAGGTCCCAGAAATACTGCAAAGGATAGCTACACAATACCAGTGACTACCGTAGAAGACTCTTCTTCTTTGGCTCTCAACGGAGGCGGTCGCATTTTTCACGCTCCCCATCCTCTCCCTTTTTTCCCTAACAGCCTGCTCTCTTGTCTCGTATTGTGTAATACTTGAGAGACTCTCTCTGCATTGCTCCTCAAAACTCCAAAACTTCAAAACTGGAAATATGGATTTGATCAACTGGTCTCTCAATGCAATTGACACCATCTTCTCGAAGAGAAGCTCAGGTTCGGGGGAACCAAACTGCCCTGACGGAACGTTCCCGGCAGGCTATACAATGGACGCGTGGGACAGGTGGCGGATTGTATGTCTATCAGCTCTTTCGGTCGAGGACGTTGAAGATGTTTATCTATTCGGAACCATGATAACAGGTCTTCTGCTGATTGGATTAGGCTTTGCCCTGGGTTATCGAAGAATTAAGAAAACGGGAACAGCTGTTCAAAGCCTCACAAGGCTGCCCGTCATGATTGAAGCAGTGGGCAGAGCGGTCAGCATTGAGACTGAGACTATTAACCGCGATATGGTTTCTATCACGGAAAAGCTCACGGCTTTGGAAAGGAAAATTGACGGAGACCAGAATGGACATAAAGAGTAGCCATTGAATTGGAATGTGGTTACTCGCACTAAGACTAAACAAGCTCTATCTTATCTCTTCTGGCTCCCTTCTGCCACGGCGACCTTGGCCAAGGTTGCTATGGATAAATCTTCCCTGAGAAGCACTGCTGGGAGAAGCTCTCTGCACTCCTACCCATTCCTCAGACAACTGCTGATTACACATACACACACATACACACATACTGATTACAAACTATTACAGATACACACACACATATGCATTCACTTCCCCACCCCCGATCCACGCCTCCGTCGCTTTGAACCGCCAGCCTGACAAACGGGTCTGTGACTAGCGCTGCTGGGTTAGCGATGGTCTGGATGGCTGTTGCCAGAGCTGGATTACCCTCCCCTGTTGCAAGTCGTGTGTCTATGTTGTATTATTATGTGCTTTTTGCTGGGGTGTTTTTCTGTTCGCACACTGTACTCCCCTTTTTGGAGTATAGTATGGGGATTATTTTTTTTCTCCCCTCTATCCTCTGTTTTTTGCTGTATTTTTCTTCAAAAAAATCCCTGCATTTCACTGCTGATTGTACTCTGTATGATTGTGTATGTGACAAATAAACCTTGACCTTGACCTTGACCTTGAGAACTGGATCGTATTCACCCATCCATGGTTCCTGCGCATGAGATCAGTCCCGGAGGCAAAGTCTGAAGAGTCGGGTCCGGAATATCAGTAAGGTAGTTTCTATGAAACATAGAACTTAACCAAACATCATTAGTACAGCATATAAACTGCAATGTTTTTAAAACGCAGGTTTCTAGGTCCCCACCTAACCTCGGTCAGGTGGAGTTATTTACGTTTGGCTGCAGGGGAATTAGAGAGGGGAAGATGAGGGCATCTCCCCCCCCCCAGGGAAGGGAGTAGTTGAGAATGCCTCGTCTGGATCACCTCCCTCGGGTCTTGCCTACCTCTCTTTGACCCGCGCCTTCCTCTAGCCCTACCCGCAGGCGGGGGAGGGGCACGAGCTGCGACACTAGCCTTCTGTGCCCATCTCTGATCCCCAGACGGAGATGGGCCAGGACCCCTGCATTGTTTGGGCTCAGACCTGGACCTTCTTGCTCACAGTGCAACGAAGCGACAGCCTGACCTTCTGCTGCGTACTTTTGAAGGGGTTTAGATGGCAAGGAGGAAGCCTTGAGAGAGGATGTCTCGCCCACAGAGAGATAGCTGGCTAGCGTCTCTTCCACAGGGGGCATACCTCATAGCCGTTTCCACACATCAGCATAACTGCATTTTTTTTTTTTACCCCGCGGCGCCGCCATCTTGGCCCACTTCCACGGCAAGTCAAGCCTCGCCGTGGCGCGTTCCATAACCTCCAACAACTCGTCATACGCAAGGCAGGAGCAGCCTCAGCTTCTTCGCACTCAGACATCTCCTGCTCTTCCTGGGCATAACCCAGCAGAGCACCAGCTGCTGGATCAGATAATGTAAGCGAGATCGCATCATCATCATCCAGCAGCTCACCGTCGTTCGCGGCCGACGAGCGCAAGAAGGAAAGCCCCTCTCTAACTCATCAGCCAGATTCGCCTGCGAGCCCCACGAGCTCATTCCCCTCCGTGCCTCGGCAACAGTGGGTCTTGAACCGCGGGAAGCAGACGGCTGCCCCTCCTTCCTCGAAAAGAGAGACAGACGAGCGCGGAGCTTTCTCATAGAGAAAAACTCACAGTGCACGCAGATTGCGCCCTCGAGAACATCGCGTGCGTGCTCCTCGCCCAAACAAAAGACGCAAAGATCGTGTGTGTCATCAGGTGTCAAATAACGAGGACACGGATGCACACATCTCTTAAACGCCTTGCTAGTGCTCGCCATAGTAAGAGTAGAAATCGTTCTTACCAGTAGATTTGCACGCTTCAAACAAAACAGTCATTGAAGACGAAGAAGAAGATGACGTATTTTCCCGGCGCCCCTTTATACTGTGGTCGCGCCGGTAGTGACGTCATAGGCTGTCGCCGGCCAACAGGTGGTGTTTTTGTATGTATGCTTCAGACATGGGTCACGCTGACGGCGTTCCCCATAGTGACCCCTAGAGGACGCAGTTCGAAGTTCCCTCGAAAGGGAACAGTATTAAGAACCGCTGCTTTAATAATTTTGAAACTTGAGAATCCATTAGAATCGTTAGAAGACAGAATCGCGATTCATATGAATAGATTTTTACGTACATCCCTAGTTTTCTCTTCCTCTTCTCTAAAGCATTCAAGTTTATCCAAACTTTCAGCTATCAGTGTAGTATTACCAGAGGAAAATGTGTCAGAGATGTTTTGTGAAATGCTGCTGCTGCTTCTTAAGTGAAGGTTGAGATACAGTTTGAGTCTGACATCTGATCATCTCTTGTTCATTTCTCATGTTTATCTTCCTCTTCTGTTTCTAGAGATCATTCTGCAGGAGGCTTTATCAGTGGACACACTGTCAAAAAGATGGCCGATAGCAAAGGTGAGAGGTGTGGTTTTTTTATCTTATAAAATCTAATAATTGAGCTTTTGCTTGAAATAACTAGCAATTCTTAAACAATGTTTTTATTGCATGATAGACTGAAGTCCTGATTTTTTGTGAAGAATAAAAAATGTACTCTAGAATAATGCATATCAATGATATACGATAACAAGAGTTAGCCTATATGAGTTAAACGGAGTAGCCCTAGGCTTTTATGAGATTTCAGACATATGCAGATGCAGACGTCCGGTATCAACAAAGAAATACACAAATCTAATAAATATATATTTTTTAATTACAGCATTTCTGAAGCTATACATTACTGTGAATCTTACTGAAGTAAACATCAAAAAACGAATTTTATACATGCTTATTGCTAATGTAAAACTGAACAAAAGGACTAACTGTGTTTGTTTGTATCTCAGAGCTTGTTCTCAGTGACGCTGTAAACAGTCCAGAGTTCATCCAGGAGCTTCTTCCGTCTGCGGAGCGAACAGCTCTTCTCTATCATCTCTCTTACCTGTGTCTGGGTGGTTTCCCAAAGCTGGAGCGTCTGCTGAGAGAACGAGCCGTTGAAACACAAATGCTGTTTGGATCTTCTGAAGCCGTTCTGCTGAAGGTATCCCTGTTATAATTTCCCAGCCACTTTTTTAAATTCAGACTTTGGTCACAAACAGTGAAGTGTCTCTGGTCTCTTTTGGAATGCCGCTTGTCCAATCAGTTTGAAGCACCTTAATTAACTCTATAGCCCTGCAAAAAAAAAATGAACAAATGCAATTAGTCACTGTTTGTAGCAGAGCAACACAATCCAGTTTTTTCAGTTATTGTACATGTCTGAGTACACAAAATGTGAGTGTGAGTGATTTTGACTGTACATTTCTACCATATGGACATCACCTCGACACAGTCACCTACTCCTAAATGTAATGTAGAAACTTGCATTTTCTGTGAAGCTGCTTTGCAACGATTTGTATGGTGAAAATTACTATAATAAACCTGAATTGAATTGAATTTAATGTAGCAATAACACATTCTTATCTCAAGGCAATGGGCTAATACATGGACAAAGGCAGATTGTAAATGACTGTTCAAGGAGAGAATTTAAAATCAAATGATAACAGATTCAGTGGTGAAATAATGAGTGAAGATGAAGTTACTTACTGTAGACTGTGAGACAATGTTTAGCACTATAGTTGTCCGTCTTTGATGGAAAATGACCCTTATTTGAAAAGAGCATCTTTTATTTGCATCTTTACAGTGTGTAGGAACCAGCAACAACCTGGTTAAATCACTGCTGCCCTTTCTGAAGGTGGCTATGGAGAAAAACAAACCACAATTAGCGCTGGATTTGCTAGTTAAAGCCAAAGGATGGATCAGTGATATCATAAATGATGTTAAAGAAATTGTGGAGAGGTAAGAATATGAACTGGAAAATGTTACTTGCATAATGTTTAATAATTGAAAATAAATACTTTGAAATACCTGACATTTGATGCACATTCAGGTACAATAAACATAACAGAGATGTAGCTGCATCAACCAGTAACATCATCACTGTAAAGAAAGAGACCGAGCAGAAGCAGCAGCAACAAACCATTGAGATGGAGGCGCTTCAGAAGATTGTGGAAGGCCTGGAAGAAAAACTTCAGAACATCAATAAAGAGACAGAAGATTCTGAGAAGAAGATTGAGGAGAAAAATGCAGAGATGCAAAAATTTATCAACAGCATCACCAACAGCAAGGAAGAACCGACGATGCAGACGCCTGCAGTGATGCCCATGATGGGACCAAGAGTTGCTATATTTTCCATGATTGTGCCATTTCTGGACAGTATTATGGGTTACATTTCCAAAATGGTGTTGTCCACTTCACAGGAATCAATGATCAGAACTCTTCAGACTGGTTTATCTGAGCTCAACAGTGCACGGCAACATCTGAAAGAACAAGAGTGGGACGTCCAGAACAAACTGATGGACAACCAGCTGCAGCTGGCCAAATTAAAGATTGAAAATGGTGAGATCAGTCAGGATTATTTATTCAATTTATTTATTTAGGTAATCTTCAAACATCACATTTGTTTTGAGTTTTGCTCACTGATCTACACCAAAGAACATATATAGATATGTGGTGTTGCTACCAGTATTTTACTTCTCTATCTGGTCTCACAGGTCAGATACCCAGCGTTACTCACCTCGATGAGGTCCAGAAGTGTCTGTCCCGAATCCAGCAGATTCTGATTCAGCTCCAGAAGTTCTGGGAGAAAGTGGGTTCCCTGCTGGACACGCTGCAGAAAGAGACCTTCGCTGGAGAGGACTGTATCAAGGACCTCGCTGATCTGAAGGAACCTTTCCTGGAGTCCATCAATGATGCTAAAGAGGTAAACCAGGATGATAAAGATGTGTGACCTCTCTGAAGTTCTTCCGTTGTGAAATTGTAATGTCTTGTTCTAGAAGTGTTTGATGATGTTAAATTTAATCTGAACAGGGATGGAAAAAGTTTGGCATCAGCTGCATGAAGGCCAACCAGATCTTCAGCGTTCAATCGAATCAGGCCTACGGGTTCCTGGAGATCAATCCTTCATCTCTGAGCAAAGAAGAGTGGGAGAAAGAGTGCGAGAGCGTGAAGGAGAAACTGGAGAAGATCAAACCAAACACTGTCAATCAAAACGCCATCACACAGTGAGATCTAAAAAGATGATTTGCTCAGAAATATTAGTGAATTTTCTACAGCAATGTTTCTGCTTTATCATGTAAACTCTGAGCTGTCGCGCTGATTTGATCTTTCTGTAACTGAGTGTCTAAAAAAGTGAAAGTGAAAAAAAA
This sequence comes from Schizothorax lantsangensis, assembly GCA_027422415.1. Taxonomy (NCBI): domain Eukaryota; kingdom Metazoa; phylum Chordata; class Actinopteri; order Cypriniformes; family Cyprinidae; genus Schizothorax; species Schizothorax lantsangensis. The sequence continues at coordinate 63,113 of JAPDDO010000457.1, forward strand.
AGTGAATCTTTAATTAAAAATGAATCTGATTTGATCTTTCTGTAACTGAATGTGTCTGATAAACTAGTATAAAGTGACTATTATTCATCTGTCGTGATCTGTGTTTGACCTGCTCTGCATGAAATAAAACCTCTTTCAATGATACGAGTGATTCTTCATCTCATGGGAGTGAATGTGATTTTAAACTACTAGTCATTTATTTCTGTGTAAAACTGTCAGTTTTGAGGATAGAAATGACTGAGTTTGTCCGAGAGAAGTTAATTCTGAGGCTGAATCTTCACAATGTGCAGTTTTTACAGTAGTGTTACTGTGAGTTTTACTGTCATCTTCTGGAAGTTCGCTGGAAGCGCAGGACAGCTGAATTTAGATATGTTCAATCAGCAAGTAGCCATTTCTGACAATGTTTTTAAATGTCACATTTTTGAACGATGTAAACAATATTAGATTCTTTTACCATAATACTACAAGTGAATTTGAAATCATTTTTCACTTTGAACAGACGTTCATGTTTGCTGCACTGATCTCCAACAAGTAAAACTAAAAATTAACTAGGAAATAATTCACGTTTCTCAAAATTTATCGTTTTCTAATCAAAACATAAAAAAAAAAAAAAGTCTTGGGGAATATGGTTTCAAATAGTAACTACTTTCCAACTTGCTAGTGTAAAAAGGTTTAACCCTTATTCTCAAAAGTATATTTTCATAGTTTACCTCCATTAACATCATACTTCTATTTTGGTCTTTTAAATTCTTGATGACATTTAGACTTAAGCATGAAAAAGCCTAAAAGCCAGTGTCTGCTGCCCTCTTCTGGAAAGTCAAACCTACAAACAATTCATTTTTCATATTTAAAAAGAGATTAAACTATTAACCAGAAAATAGCAAGTTTTTCTTTTCTTTTGAAAAACTGATTGAACTTTTTACATTTTTCTTAATGGTTTAATGTTAACATGAACATTAGAGGCAACATTCCATTTCAGAATTTTGCAAACATCATGGGAATGTTACCTTTTAACGTTCTCTGAACCATGCATTTGAAACTAAGTAACATTTAAAATATGTTTCAGAAAAATGTTCCAAAAAACAATGTAAAAAAAACAAACAAAAACATGCTAATTTTGAGAACTTTATATTAAACATCACTCTGAACAAACACTCTATTGTTTCTGGAAGAACGTTTGTTCATAACTTTGAGAGAACATTGCCAGAATGTTACCTGTTAACAGGATTATTGCTTATTTGACCTCATATCATAAGAAGGCCTAATAATATTCATACTATTCAAAGATTTTGAATTTTAGTTTCATAATCATTTACTGTATAATTCATCATTTGTGTCATTTCCTGGTTTGGGTGAAGGACAAAAAAAAAAAGTATGATAACCTTAGATATCAGACTGCAGCTTCATTATATTTGAAAGGGGATCGTTTATAATATCATTTATATTTCAACATATAAATTCTGTTACCTAGTTTACCTCTTCAATAAACACTGCCTGATCAGAAGCTGCACTGACAAATACATTTTCACAAAAGCTTCACTGAATCGATTGTGAAAACTGACTCGATTTTAGAGTTCTGAGTTTGCTGTTGAATATGCAGGAATAATTCATCCAAAAATTGTCTTTTTGTTTCATTATTAACTGATGCTACTGTATTCATTTTCCTGTGAAACACAAAAGAATATATGCAGTATCTTCATGAAGCTCTAAGTGACGGTTCTTATAGAGAGCAAGTCTGCCAGCTTCAGCTCTAAAACAACAACAAAGACATAAAAATATGATAAATGCACCACAGAAGCATCATAACTATATATGACTGAGTCTTCTGAAGTCATAAGATAGTTTTGTGTGAAGAACAGACATGTATGTGATTCAGTGATAATCTTCCATTTTCATTATCACTGATACACACTCAAAAAATATTCAGGTCTAAATGTAAGATTTCTGTATTTGAACTGCATATCAAATTTCCATCCTTTTGGAGATTTAACATAAATTAATAAATTTGATGTGCTGCATCTGTCAGAAATTTTATATGTAATTCAAATACAACTTAAATTAGCTCTAATTAGCCCCAAGTATACTGTTGCACTATTTATTCATATTTTTAATTATTTTAAATTTTTATATTTTGCATTTTTATTCTAATTTTAAGTTTAGGTTTTAGTAATTTACTACATTTTTTTATATTTATAATAAAATATAAAAATAAAAAATAAAATATTTTATTTTAGTTTAGTAATTTGACTACTTAAGCATATATTATTTCAGATAACATTTCTGATTTATTTTTTAATTAATTTATTTTAGGTAATTTTAGTTTTATGCAAGTTAATGTTTCATTTTGTTTCAGCTAACGTTTATTTTAGTTAAATTAAGGAAAATGCTTTTTATTAGTTTATTTATAAAAATGAAAAACAATTTAACAAAACAAAATAACTAAAACTAAAAAAATTACAAAAACTTTACCTAAAATTAAAACGAAAAATATATAAAATAAAAACCTCAATATTAATAAAAACTATAATAATATTAAATAACAGTGTTGTGATACTGTTGCATTGTGGGATACAGTATCTAACAGATGTAGTAGGTCAATGGATATTAAATGCATAAAAAAATTCACTGTGCTCAGTGTACATACTACAGTACATACTACAGCAACATGTCTGATGCCATTTGGCTTCTCTCTGCACAAAAAAAAAGTTATTACCACAGCAATCACAACAAATGAATTCAAGTACTCTACTATAGTATGGTTCAAAAACACTATAGTATTTACTATAAATTACTATAGTATTTTTTCCATCATCATCATCAAGTTCATCTCCATGTTATTTTAAAGATCTCCATAAAATGAATCATGAATAGAGTTTGATGACTTTGTGTGAAATGTCAGTCTCTGCTGCCCTCTTCTGGTCAGTCAAAGCTTCAAACAAATGTTATTCTGTAACTGAGAGGAGCCTATGAGGTTTGTCTTGTACCCAAAACTGTATTAACAGTCTACTATCAGCCAAGAAGTTGACTGAGTAAAGCCAGTGAAGAGCAGGAGGAGGAGACAAAGTGAAGAGCAGAGTTTATTGAATCATCTTAGGTGCATATATTAAATGCTCAGACTTTGTCAGACCAGCACAAATCCAACAAGTAGTGTTATACCACAAACCATAGCAATGGAAAGCTACTGCTTCACAACAACGTCCTGACATCAAGAACCTTGAAACATTCTCTTATCTCTTATTCATGGAGACAAATATCCCTTGAAACCACACAAAAAGACTAAACTGCAATGGAAAACAATTATATAAAGAAATAGAGTATAAATGACTAATCAATGAAATGAGTATATAAATGGTTTAAATGATTATATGATTAAATGGAATAATAAAAATGATTATGTTTGAAGAATAAATGAATAGAAATGGTTGCTCTCTTAGATCCTTCAGAATATTTGTGTTGAGTTGTCTTTACTGCTGTTGTAAAAGTTCAGTTACATTACAAAGTACTACGAATCTGTAAGTATTGCATGTCATTAAGTATGAAGAAGCATCAGTTTTCTGTGTTTCTCTCAGATTGACACCTCCTGAGGACTGATCTGATTCAGCTTCTCCAAGATAGACTTGTGCTGCTCGTCCCATTCATCCTTCGAAAGTGAGGATGGATTCATCTCCAGGAACTTATACGCATCTTTAGACTGAACACTGAAGATGACTTGTGCTCTCTGACAGCATTCACCGAATCTCTGCCAGCACTGAAAGATTAAAGCCACATTTACTAAAAATATACATTGACAAATTCATGATGTGCCCCAAATGACTCGCTGTTACCTTACAGAACAAAAATATGTGGGAATATACTGCAAAATATAATGTGATATATTACATTTCCATATTTTGAAAACTAGTGCTTATATTTTTCAATATACATGCATTGACAATATATGGCTATATATTGTAACATACAGATAATTCATAATGTTTGTTCTTTTATTGAATAAATATTGCACATAGATATTCCCATATAAATGTGACTGCATGTACACAGTGTGTATGTACACACACACACACACACACATATATACACACATTCACGGAATGAGATTTCTAGTATGCTTTGATTCTGACTGTTAAAGGAGAGTAAACATTTTTCAAAATAAGTGTTTTTTTGCTCAATATTAATATAGGGGGAGATCTGGCCAAACACCATTAATATTATGTGTTACTTTATTTAAAAAGTAATGGCTATTCACTAAATGCTTTATTATGAGCAGGTGTACTTATGCTATTGTAAACTAGCTAGATTTTAAAATATGAAACATGCATATTGTAAATGAGTGTTAAATATAAGAAATATATACTTCCATAATGCATGAGTAAATATGTTCAATATATTTTTACACATGCAGTACCATATCATCGCATGTATATCTATATATTATAAAGTGTATTACTGAATATAAAATTACATATATTGTGATATACATGTAAATGTATTGACATTTCTCAATATATGATTCCTTATGTATTACTCAATATATTGTAATATATTTACATTATATATTATTATGTATAATTTCTAATATACTGTTATGTCACTTAATATATTGATCATTCATATATTTTCTTTGCGTAAGGGTTCCTTACATAGAGAAAGTCACATAGATCATCACAATATTGGGAAGGCATCAATAAAAATATGGTACTGTGAAGCTGTTACATGAATAACTCTGGCACATGTACTTCATCTTGGAAAATATGAATAAATATGCTTTTTTATTTTATTTTTTTAATTATACACATTGTCAACTATGTATTTTCAGTGATACTGTAGTATAAAGACAGATCAATACTGGTCTTCTCAACATCTAAATAAGGGTTGAAATCATAAGAAGTTCAGAAAGATCAATTACATTCTCTTTGTCCATTCCAAGGTGAATCTAGGGTTTCTGGACCCCCATAAATCACATTTGCAGGGGGTTAATCCTGTCAGGCCCACTTTTTGATCGCATTGGACCAATTCTCTGATCAGGACCCTTGGATCGGTCACACACTGGCTATGGTAAAAGTACTGACATATAGTCAATCATCCCAATTTAAAATCTAAATATCCAACATTATTGGAGCAGCTCTGATGTGTCTGTGAGCAGATTGGGAGGTTTTTAGATTTGATCTGTAAACGCCTCACACTACAAGACAATCTTTGATGAAAATGGACACTGACCAAGGCCCTGGACAAGATTTTTTCTCACATTGGGTATGAATCAGCCTAAATCTCTCTTAGTGTGAGCCTAGCTTAAGTTACCTTTTCTGCTGCTTCAATAGAGGTCACAAACTGCTGCTTCAGATCATCCAGGTAATCAATGAGAAGCTCATTAACAAAGGTGTTATCCTTCAGCCCATCTAACAGAGATCCCACGTTCTCCCAGAACTTCTGAAGCTGAACCAGAATTTGTTGGATTTGAGAAAGACACCTCTGGACGTCTACAAGGTGGACGGGACTGGGAATCACACCTGGACAAACAACATACAGCAGATACGGGTTTATGAGAGATCATTGTGAGCCTTCAGACCATTTTAACTCAAAGAAGAGATTATACCATTTTTATAATCGAATTTATTGATTAATTTCTAATATAAAATACATGACAATAAAAGTTTCATCCTCTCATAACTAAGTGAGCACCTCCTGTATATTAATGCATCATAATGGCTATTTAAGTGAGGTATAATGTACATCTATTTGCTACTGATAACAGTTGTTATTGGGGAATAACACACCTTGGAATGTCACAACTAACTAATCAAGTATTCAAGAGAGCTTATTATCTCAATTTGAGCTGTGTCTGAAATTGCTCACTCATTCACTATATAGTGTCTATCAGTTGAGTGCACTATATCATGACTGAATGAAATGAAGTGAATGAATTCGGAGGAAAACCTAGAAAAAACACATAGAAAAACTCACCCATCTGTATTTTGCGATTGGCCAGCTGCAGGTGAAGATCAGTCAGTTTGACTTGGGTTGAGCACTCTTGTTTTTGCAGACTGGTCTTTTCAGAGGTGAGACGGGACAGTTCGGCGTTGAGAGCTTGAGTTTGAGCAGCATCGCCACGGGCAGTCTCAGCATCGTAAATGAATTTAGCAAGGACTCCAATGAATGGCATAAAGACAGTCAGGACACCAAAGCCAATGTTTTTGCTAGAAACATCTTTGATGTGATCCTGCAGCTCCCTGTTTTTTTCTTCAATTGTTTTCTCGATTTCGTTTATTTTTTCAGCCCTGTTTCTCAGCTCCTCCTCAAGCTTGACCACAGCCTCCTCCAGACTCTTGATTTCCTCCGTTGTTTGAGTTAGTTGTTTTTCGGTCTCAATCTTTTCTTGAAGCACATCACTGGTGCATGATGCTACACTATGGTTGTGTTCATCATACCTAAATATGGTGTGTTTCAGATAAATGATTGAGTACAGTGACTGGACTGATACACTTGTGTGATACAGTAGATCATTCTCATCTCAAATTTGTTAATTAACAATTAAAACAAGGTTTTATGCATTCATTTTACTATTCAATGAAATGGATGTTTCTGAAGTGATGCTTCGTTATTTACAAACACTGATTAAGAGAATGATTGTTTGCTGTGAAATACTAAACGTCCCCATGATAAGATGTTGATGTTTTCACCTCTTCACAATGTCTTCCACAGCTATAATGATGTTATTAATCACTGCTCTGACTTCCTCCAGGTGCTTCACAGCCAGAGCAGGTTCGTTGTTTTCAATAGACTTCAACAGCGTCGGGAACAGGGAGGTAACCAGGGTGGAGCTCGTAATAACACACTACAACAAAATAGAATTCATCCACAAGGTTAGTCATTTAATAAAGTAGTAGTTGCATCTGTTGGTATTAGTATCAATGTGGTAAAAACATTCACATAAGTTAAAAACAGCTAAAAATAGAATTTTGTGGAATTTGTTTGGATTTCTACGGTGACCGGGACGTGTCCCTACCAATATCCAGCGACTGCCAAACTGAAGCATACGGACATAAAAACGTTGTGCGAAAAGATACACAATCTTCCAGCCTAGCATAAAGTCCTTATGAACATTAACCATAATTTGGGACAAATATAATGTGGATTTTATGGTAAACTATACAAGTGGCACTCAGGATTTGGAACAGCATTCTGTTAGCTGAAATATCCACCACAAAATAAAAAACACTGAAACAGTGTGCGGTTTATCTGGCAATCAGATGCGCATGAAAGTAAAGCTGTGTTCATTACTACAGCAACAGCAGAGTATTCTTTCAGAATCATCCTGGGTCCAATTTGATTAATATTATATATTAATATTACAGAAGACTCAAACGCTCACTGATGCTCCAGAAGGAAAAGCCATGCATTAAGAGCCGGGGCGTGAACATTTTTGAATTTGAAGGTCAAGGTAAATTTAACTTTAATTTGTCTTCTGGAAAACAAGTATCTTCTGTAGCTTCTGAAGGGCAGTACTAAATGAAAAAAATGATATTTAGACCAAACAAAAATGTACTCCTCTTCATTCTGTTCAAAAGTTTTCACGCCCCGGCTCTTAATGCATGGTTTCTTCTTCTGGAGCATCAGTGAGCGTTTGAACCTTCTGTAATAGTTGCATATGAGTCCCTCAGTTGTCCTCGGTGTGAAAAGATGGATTTCAAAATCATACAGTCATTGTTGGAAAGGGTTCAAATACACAAAAATGCTGGAAAACCAAAGAATTTGTGGGAGCTGAAGGATTTCTGAAGAACAGCAGCAGTTTAACTGTTCAGGACAAACAAGAGACTCATGAACAACTATCACTAAACAACAAACACCGCTTTGGATCATTCAGGTAACAACACAGTATTAAGAATCAAGGGGATGTAAACTTTTGAACAGGGTCATTTTTATAATCTTTGTGAAATCTCCTATTCGGGTCAGTACTAAATAAACAATAACATGCATTTTGTATGATCCCTCTTATTTTGGTAAAATAATTAACATTTTGCAGATTTTGGAAGGTGTATGTAAAGTTTTGACTTCAACTGTATACATGCATTTCTGTGTATTTATATATACACACATTATGTAAACAAAAACTTTTGGATGAGATTTTATATATATAATAAAAACTGTGACATTTGGAACACTAGTTTTGCATCAAAACACATTTTCTAGATCCTCAGTTTTGTAAGCCTCCCACACTTGTTAGACCAGAGCTACACTCCTGTCTTACCTTCTGGAGAACCACCACAGAGGATTCAAACAGCAGCTGTGTTTCAAGAGCTCTTTCTCTAATCAGATGCTCCAGCTTTGGGAAACCACCCAGACACAGGTACGACAGATGATAGAGAAGAGCCGTTCGCTCCGCAGCTGGAAGAAGCTCATGGATGAACTCCGGACTCCATGAGGAAATACTGCTGGTGACAATCTCTGAGACACCAGACCAAACATTAGTGAGGGATAACAACCTCCGGGGTTCAATCAATGGTGAACAGGTCAGTCATACTGCAAGTAAAATGTTCTTGAGCGCTGGTTTAAGTTTGTTTTAGTTAAAACATGTGTATAAATGCATTTAGAAATGTGCCATTATTGGTTCATCTTAACGTTTACATCTCTTTAATCATCTTCTATTCAATACAGACTGCATTTGACTGATTTTAATCATAAATGTATGCTAAACAGTGTCTTTGACGCCTGCATGGCTGTGTCATGTTAAAAATGGCCCCTGAGATCCTGCAATCTTTTCCAGTCTGCTGCATCTCAGTGTTTGAATAATATGTTTTGTGGACTGAATTAAAGGAATAATGTTAAAGCTTCAGTACCAAGTGTGAAAAACTTCCAGAAAAAGGGAGGTCAAAGCATTTCGATTGCCCCTGGTGGCTGGCTGCAGTATAGGTCCTCCAGGTCCACTTTCCTGGAGAGTTTAGCTCCAACCCTAGTCAAACACATCTGAACAAGCTAATCAAGGTCTTCAGGGGGCTGTTTCATAAAACAAGTTTACCAAATAAGCCAGGCTTATTTCAGTTAGTCTGACTTCTTGTCAGTTGATTTGGTTTCCGAAAGCAAATTAACCATAGCTCAAGCTCAGTCACTGTGGCAACTTATGCAGAGAAACTAACCTGGGGTGCGTTTCCCAAAAACAACTACGGTCTAAAGTTCTGTCGTCACCAATAGAGTTCAATGGAACTAACGACCATAGTTAGCTAACGATGCTTTTGGGAAACGCACCCCTGGTCCAGAGCAGGCTAACTGTAAGGCTAAGCTGAGCTCCTCTAACACTGACCAATAGGAACGCACTGACATTACCACTAACTCTCTCACATAATATTATTTTACTTTATTATCAGTCTAAAAAAAATGTGAGGTATACAGAAAATGCAACTTAAAAATATAGGCTACAACCGACTGTATTCAAGGTATTGTGCCCGAGATTTAATTATATTTTTAAGATATGAAAACATTTTAACATGGTTTCTACTTGCACATTCAGTTGATCAGCAGTTTCTAGCCATGCAGCCTTTCTCTAGATTTTATGACAGCTGTACCTTTTATGATTACTAGAACATTACTATCTAAAATTACTCTTTAAAGCATTAAAAACACTACATTAAAAGTTAATCACTAAATTAAAAATAGAAAACAGACAGCATTTTAACTGGTAAGAGCAATGCACATGAACTCATTTGAGCTAGTAATTAGGGCTGTATTAGCCAGCTTACATTTGATTTACAGTAAAAAAAAACACTTATATGTAGGTTTAAAATTCTACATGTCACATTTAATGTCCAACAATAAATATGCTTGATCTGTTTAGCGCGCAGCAGCACTCGTTCACTCGCATATAAGCCTCGCCCACTGCTGACAGAAAAATTGATATATTTGCATAACTTTCTAACATTTACAGATGATGTGACATGTCATTTATGCACTGAGAAAATCCCAACGCCTCAAAAACAGGCTATATCCGCTGTTTGCCACGGTGAATCGATTTGATCCTTGATCAAGATTGAGGGCTGTTTAAAACAATAAGTGAGCACATCAAATTATCTTGACTCAGTGAACCTGGATCAAATTAGTGAGATTGCGTGAACTTAAATGGTCATTTATGGAACCGCTTTAGCCCCGATTGATTTGTTAGGTTATTTCAAGTCAGGTTTTGGACTTTAATCCCTTACCCCCGGTTTCACAAACAAGGCTTAAGCCTAGTCCTAGACTAAAACGTAATTCTGAGCCGTTTCAACTGAAAGAAACTTGCACTGACTGATCTTACAATATATCAGTGCCTTTGTTTTGTCTCAAAATGCACACCAGTAAAGTTTTTTTCTAAGCACGTTTATAAAAATGACTTTAAATGTCCTAATTGAACAATGGCCTAATCCTGGCTTATTCTAAGCCCTCTCTGTGAAACCGGGCCTTAGTGTCTTTTATGAAACAGTCCCCAGGATTACTAGAAAGTCACTGGCAGGCGAGTTTGATCAAGGTTGGAGCTAAACTCTGCAGTAAAGTGGACCTCGAGGGCCTTATCACGCTGATGTGTGGTCAAGTGTTAGTTTTCCCAATAAGTGTGGTTTTAGTTAGTTATTTAATGCTATAAAAAAAGGGTGTGATGCCTTGACTGTAAGCCGTTTTTGACAACTTCGCACCAGGAGGCTTTTTACAGGAGCATTGAAGCTTTATTTTAACTTTTAATTCCCCATAACTGCGTTGTTTCACACAAAATTAATTGTTGTTCCCCAGTAAGCTGTACTAAACAACCCAACGTATCTGAGGGAGCACTGAAGTATGTGCTGTACATTTAAATTTGTGCTTTATAAGCTAATTAGTAAAAATATGTTATTGGCTGACAAGCTTAATATTGGTGTAACGGGAACGATGAGACGTGCGGATCCATCTGCAAGGCTTTATTAACATGAGTGGTCGGAAACAAGCATGGGTCAAACATTGGCAAACAGGTATATAGAGGGCAAGACAGAAGAGTAGTCCTAGGGCAAGCGTGGGTCGACGATCAGCAAATAATATCCAGCAAGGGCTAGGCAGAGAGATAATCCAGGTATACGAGCAATAATCCAAATGAGATGAGAACAGAGTCCAAAGGGCAAGCGCTATAAGGGTAAATCCAGAAAACACGGGAAAACTAATGAGGCAAACTGACAACTAGGAACGCTCTGTAGAGTAGCTATGGCTAAACAATACTCGGCAGAGAGCAAGAGGAAGTCCCAGGTTTAAGTAAGCTGTGTAATTGTGAGATGATTCTCAGGTGTGAGCGTGATCAGTGCGAACAGCTGTGTGTGTGACGTCAGTGCAGTGGATGATGGGAATTGCAGTCCAGAGTCATATCTAACAGCCTGTGTGGAGTGAAAGTCAATGTGATGGAGGAGTGACCTCTGGTGGTGAGTGAACGGAAATGCATGAACAGGATTCATGACAATTAGCCATGTGGGGGAAAAGCAGGTGATTATTACAAATTGTTACAATACTCATAATTCAGGGAAGGAGGAGGCATGAACCGGTAGAAGTTTAAGCTCTTTATCATTTGCTCCACCAGCAAGCTACTCATGGAGGAATATTGTTTTTGGTAATTAAGTTGGGCTTTGACCAATGGTGCGTCCATGAATACAGGTCATCATTTTATCACAACTACTGTCACTAACAACGTTTTAGGCCTACATACATACATACTGCAGCCTTAATTTAACATGGTGGACAGAAGTAGTTGTAAACACAACAGGGTTTTTTAACGACTCTGTTGTTGTTTCTTACTTACTGTATACATACTTAGGCCGTCAAACTGTTGTATAAAAGCAATATCACATTCACACTCGCAGTTGTGCGATATGGCTGATTATATGTGGCAGTCATATATAATGCAAATATGACACATAAAACAAAGTTATTTGTAAATGTACTACATATGTACTGGCAATGTTCATTGTAAAAGTATTTACCTGTAATTGGGTAATATTTGTGATGACATGATATATGAAGCTACAGACTGCCTTAAAAATAGTTTAAAATAATTCAAATGCATTTACTTTGTACTGAATTCTAGTTGTTTTTTTCTTTCATTTTTTAAAAAAAAAAAAAAAAAAAAAAAAAAAGTGTCTGGAAGTGGAACAATTGTATTTTGCCCATGTCTGGTTTGTGCTAAAATAATTCTATTATCAGTTACTTACCCTTTACATTACATCACATTACCCTAGCGGCTAAAGAACTAGAAGTTTCGGCCATAGCCTTACTTTCCGCATCGAAGAATAAGGTGGATAAGGACTTTGAAATGGAAACACTCACCTTTGCTATCAGCCATGTTTTTGCAGTGTACACTGGTGAAGAATCCTATAGAAAGGTCTTTAGAAGCTCGAAAGAAAGACAAAATGTGAGATATAATTAAGAATGCATGGCATCAGACAGTAAAAGATGAAAAAAAAAACGTCTCTGGTTACTCATGTAACCATGGTTCCCCGAGAGGGAACGAGACGCTGCATCCTGGTGGACACTTTGGGGAACGCTGTCTGCATGACCGGTACCTGAAGCATGTGTAAAACAACTCCAATCCTATTGGTCCACGTGGCCCATGACGTCATAGGCGGGTACCCGAAAGTATAAATGGCACCTGCTGAATACGTCACCAACTTTTGTTGTCTGAGGAGACGTAAACAGGCAGGCCGAAGGCATGGCGAGGAGACGCAGCATCTCGTTCCCTCTCAGGAAACCATGGTTACACGAGTAACCAGAGACGTTCCCCTTCTAGGGAACTCAACGCTGTGTCCTAGTGGACACTTTGGGGAACGATATCCAATCACGTCATGTCAAGGCCCATGCCTGTCCACCTGGTGAGAGAACACCAAGAAGGTGACAGACATACACCAAACCTTTCCTCAGAAAGGGGCCAAGCCACTGACGCCTCAGGCCGCTCGCATAACTTGGTAAAAAGAAGAAGCCTGATACCAGATAAGGTTGAACACCCTAACAAAGCTAAGAACACAGCCATCCTCAGATAGCTACGCTATGTGAGCAATAGTAGCCACATACATAAGACCACTGAGAGGCTGGAAGCCTAGAGGACTTCTCAAGATTGCTACCAACAATCCCAGCTAGGACACAGCTATCCGCAGATAGCTATATCCAAAGAGTTTTATGAAAAATGACCTTCCTAAAGAGCTGCCCAGACCAAAGGAATGGCTATCTACTTAAAACCACACAAAGGAGATAGCACTGTGTAAGCCATGGCTTTGGAAGACCGCTACTTAAAAAACCCAAGCAGGGGAGCAGTCACATAGCTATCCTCAGATAGCTATCCCTAGGAAGGGGCTACAGGACCAAAAACTAAAACCCCCTGGTAAACCTACCGGTGAAGCTGCCCAGACCACAGAGAGTGGGCTATCTACTCATGACCCTAGCAGGGGAGATAGCACTGTCTAGGCAAGGGCTCAGGGAGACCACTACTTAAAAACCCCAAGAAGAGGAGCAGTCCCTAAGCTAGCACATAGATGTGCTCAGACAGCCATGTACCTAGGAAGTCTTCAATCTTGGTAGGGGAATTCTTAAGAGTGGAGGTCTCAGCATGACGACTCTCTAGAACGAGAGGAGACCGGACTACACTCAGCGCTAGAGACAGTTAGCGAGGCTCACAATAGAGTCTACATACTAATAGTACTGCTTAAGCGGAGCTTCAGCAGAATGACTCTTAAAACGAGAGGAAGCCCTGTTCAGAAGTATCCCCAGAGATACATAAGTGGAGTGGGGCCCAAAGTGAACTGGGGCCAGAACCAACTCAGAGAATGGGAACGAAGTCGAACGCATAACCCATACCATACAGGATTTTAGAAAGTGTGTAGGGTGCCTAGCATGCACACTTACCACAATGTGGATTTTATAAAGTGATTATAGTCTTTAATAAATAAAAATATTAATCACAGAGGTCTCTTTTATTCATTAAAAGTGCTCACGTACCTATTGCACAGATTTATTATTCGATAGTTATGCAGGCCCGTGGCATAGGCGACATAGGCAGTCGCCCAGGGCGCAAAATGACTGGGGGGGGCGCCGCACGAAAGGTTTTTTTTTTTTTTTTTGGTCGGACGTGCGCCCTCTCGTGACCATCGTGCGCTCCTACACTCATATATTAAGCCAAATTATTTCTGACAGTTAACATAATTTTAGTACTGATCTATCATCGAACTGATTAAAATAATGTTAGAATAAAATAAAATTGACATCAATGAAAAATCATGTCATGTTGGAATAATTTAAACACTTTCTGTGTCATAACTATAATACTATGGCAAGCCGTTTTGACATTTATTTCTTCTCAGGATATGTATTTTTGATATCAACAACTTAGTTCTTGATATCAGCAATTTAGTTCTTGATATCAACAATTAAGTTCTTGATATCAACAATTAAGTTCTTGATATCAACAATTAAGTTCTTGATATCAACAATTTAGTTCTTGATATCAACAATTGATTTTGAATGGAAGCCTATGGTGACATTTTACTAGTGAAAATACAATTCTTGATATCAAAAATGATAGTTTTTACTAGTAGAAATGTAATTGTTGATATCAAGAATTCCTTTTTGGATATGTGCATAATTTAATGACGAGTGCCGCTCTTTATGAATGTGTATGGCGTATAGACGACAAGGTACAGAGCCCAAAAGAGAACGGCACATTCAATTGCCCTCTCGTGAAAATAAAACGCTGCTGTAGGTTACTTTTAATAATTGTTTAGTTTTCATTGAGGCAGAAGACGCTTACAACAACTCCGCCTACCAACATGTCGAAGAATAAAACCTGTATAAAACAACAGATTGCCATCAGCTTCAGTGGCTCAGGAGGTAGAGCACGCAGCAGATGATTTTTGACGCGTTTGACGCGTGTTCGATTCCGCCTTTTACCGACCTCTCTCTACTCTCTTTTCACATCCCATATCACATAGGAAAGGCATTAAATTTTTTTTTTTTTTAAATTAAGGAAATAATCGAATACTGGAAAATGACGTTGTTATTGGTTATGGTTAGGGTAAGTTGTAGGGGCGGCATCCAGTTAATAATTGTAATAAAATTTATAATTTACACTCAATACGTTATTGTATACTGTTTTATTGGCTAATGTAGCCTACTACAATACTGAGGTGCAGATATCACCCACTACTTGCAATAAGTAGTATAAACAGCCAGGGCTGTCCCTGGCTGACGCGGGGCCCGGTGCGAGGTACGGAGTGGGGCCCCCCTCGGTCCGTTTGCGATCGCGTTACGGGGGGGGGGTTGGATTCCGTTCGTCGCGGGGCGCGGGGCCCGGTGCGACCGCACCAGTTGCACCGCCCAAAGGACGGCCCTGTAAACAGCATCAAATTAGTATTACTGCAAGAAAATGTTCCCATTATTAAATAGAATCTATTGCTAACAAAATATGCTTTGTTCACTTAGTGTAAATATAATTCATTGTATTCACTGAATTCAAATAGCCGTTGCCAAAATCAAATTCTAAACTATCAGCCATTTCAACTGGAAGATGTGATATTAATTTGATCCACTAGATAAGGATAAGGAATCTTGTAAGCCGTCTTTTTCCCCGTTTTATTGAATATAATGCAATACATGTGTATAACTGTAGTGTAGCGTATTATTAGTGTGCATAGCAATGTGTGAAATGCTCATAGATCATACGTGTTTTTTTTTTACATTTATCCCAATAAAACACACTTGTCAAGTTTCCAGACATGATTAGGCTAAATAGCGCTGTACTATGAAGACACCATTTTATTTATCTCTTTTAAGATAACAGTCTCTAAACACATTTATTGTTACAAAGTGAAACAACAACAACAATATAGCCTAATAACAAAATAGCATAATAATAATAATAATAATAAGCAATTAACCAGATGGGCAAGATTGTAGTAGCCTATGTTAAAAGTGCATTTTAGTTCATATTTATGGTGTCTCAAAATAGCACAGTCGATCTTAAGTTTATCTTAAGAGGTACTAAAGACTCGTTTTTAGTATATTAAGTACAAAATTAGTTGTGATGATCCTGTGGCTAATTTTACACAATGATTACAAAATTGGTCTCATTTTTAAAAAGGTTTCTATTTCATGAACAAAATAACCTTATTAATGAACTATTATTTATATAAAATAAAATTCCTTCTGGGGCCTGAAATAGAGAATTTTGGTCAATAATGATCATTAAACAATATTTTGCTGAATGTGTTGTTGTGCTGGCACCTTGGCTGGTTTATGTCTGTCATGGATAAATAAATATGACAATGAAACCGCCAGTAGGTGGCAGAAAGTCCCTGTTTCAATAAATGACTCACTGAATCATTAAAATCAAACGATTCGTTCAAAACGGCTGATTCAATTAGAAACGAAACAAGTGAGACCATCTGAATGGACCGTTGAATCACTGGCTCACTCGATTCGTTCAAAAACTGATTCATTCACGGAATGAAACCTTGTTGCTCTGTGCTGTTGTATAAAATTAATACCACATTTGTGCTCGCGGCCTCGCGAACATGTGCAGATATACAGAAAAGTACATTGCTTGTGCAATGAATATAAAAACGTAAAAACTCATAGCTGGGTATTTTTTGTTTCATTGCTGGAATTATAAGGACATTCTAACTGTATTCTAATGGGCTTTTTTATTATTATTAAACCGTACAAACATTACGACAGTACAGTTACAATTATACACAAAGACAAAAAAAACAAAAAAACAATAATAATACAAATTCCAGAATATACTCAGACTTGTCAGGGTTAACAAAAAAATAAGGTAATAAAATTACATCTTAAGAAGACACAAAGGATGAATACAGAGATACAGTTTTCATAGCTTTCAAATGAGCAGAATTTTGGATAGTTTCCACATACTTTATTCTAACGGGCTTCATCGCGCAGTGAATGCTTTTGGACTCTCAAGATGTTTTTTTCTTCTCTAAGTTGGATAATGTCAGCTCTCCTATCGTCTCTCAGTCCCTACATTATGTCAGGAGAATGTCTAAAATCAAACCTTCAGTTGTCTTATTTTTAAAAAACTTCAAAAGTTGCGTTTGAACCATTTTGCGCTAAAAATAAGGAAAACAATTGCTTCAGCTTGTGCGCAGCTTGGCCAATCGCCGTTATTTAGTTTCTTAAATGATCATAAGTAGAGAATTTTAACATGTAATGTGCATGATCATTTTTACGTAATAGCCTACACAAAATTAATAATCCAAGGGGGTGGTTAGGGGGATGGTGGTTTTTGTTCTTTTTTTCACCAGGGGGATGCCATCCCCCCGCATCCCCCCTCAATTCGAGCCCTGTATAGGCACATGGGCGGCGCTAGGAAGGGGCTAGCAGGTGCTCCAGCACCCCCAAGAAAAACCAAAGCACCCCATAGCACCCCCATAAAAATGAAATAAAATAAATACATTTGACTCATTAAACATGCATAAATACTGCAATGCAATAACGTGATTTGCAGTCGCACGTAATGTCAGCATTTTATTTAAAAAATGGATCGGTTCCTTGTGCCAAGTAGTAGCCTACTGTTGGCCTGCCCAACTATTCGCACGTTTATATTAAATTGATAGTATAATAACCATTTAGGTTATTATTTATGCCTATTATTTAGGCATTTAGGCGTATTATTCCGCGCTCAAACGCACGCATGACACTTGCCGCAAAGCACCGGCTAAAGTAATGATTATGAATGCATCGGGGAAAAATACATTTTAATTATTTATTAATAAACTAGTGCTTTCTCAGGCTCGCCATCTCCACAGTGGACGTGCCTTTAATAGAGAAATGCACCTATAGGGACTACATAATCAGAGAAGATTATTTGGTTTTCAAGCTTTCTGCAGATTTCTTTCTTATGTCTGTGAGCTGGTTCATTGTTGTGATGCGCTCCATTCATGAGACTGCATGATACGACAGAAAGCACATCCAAAAATGACGGGAGTATAAGCTCTTTCCGCAGGAAAAAATAAATAAATAAAAATAATTGCGTGCGCGCCCCCATGCAGATAGTCTAAGAGCGATAATACTCCCACATTCCTCATAAACATTTGAAATGCGCCTATATAGTGATTTTATTATTCATATAAAAATAATAATAATAACAACCTGTTTTGGTCATATTTACTATTAATTGCCCAGCTCCCCCCGTCATTGATCTAGCCCCCCCTCAGCACCGTTCAACATTCTCTGGCGCCGCCCCTGTATAAATATATAGCTATACTTTTAGTTCTGGAACTAAAGAGGTGCGAAAGGCCCTTATGTCGGCTCATCAAACATGTCGGTGTACATAATAATACATCCTAATGTAGCATACAGTAAAAAAAAAAAAAAATGCACCGCCTATAAACAAAGAGAAACGTTCTATGACGCATTATTATCCGTTTTATTTTACGTTTTGGTTGTATTTTTTATTTGATGTATTAGAAGAAAGTGTAATGAAACAAAAAATAAACATTTGATAAAGCGACGAAGTTATTTTTCTATATTATTCATTTTGGTTTTATTTTTTATATGATGTAGCCTATGCCTTGATAATTTTTCCTTTAATAGGCTATCCGAGGAATTGGTAGCAAATAAAAAGAAAAATTAATAAAATTACTTTTTTTTTTTAATGAACAAAAATAAATAAATAAATCCAGCCATAATATAATTTTCATGTTTCATTGACAAAACAAATAAATAAAAAGGAGCTTCTGTGCATGGATGTTCTTCCTTCCGCCATCTTTGGCTAGTGCTGACGCTAAAAAGATGGAAGACCTCATTAATATTCATGATCTCATTACCATAGCTATTCTTACTAGTAAAAATGGCATTTCTTGATATCAACAACTTAGTTGTTGATATCAACAATTGATTTTGAATGGCAGCCTATGGTGACATTTAACTAGTGAAAATACAATTCTTGATATCAAAAATGATAGTTTTTACTAGTAGAAATGTAATTGTTGATATCAATAATTGGCATTTTAACTAGTGAAAATGTAATTGTTGATATCAAGAATTAACATTGTTACTAGTGGAAATGTATTGCTGATATCAAAAATTACAATTGTTACTAGTAGAAATACAATTCCTGATATCAAGAATGAACATTTTAACTAGTGAAAATTAAGTTGTTGATATCAAAAATACATATCCTGAGAAGAAATAAATGTCAAAACGGCTTGCCATAATAATACATCATCATAACGCATTAATTATGCTTGGCGCAGGCAGTTAAAATAGTTTTGTCATTTATGTGCTGTTAATGGAGTAGTTCACTTCTAGAACAAAAATGTACAGATAATGTAGTCACCCCTTTGTCATTCAAGATGCTCATGTCTTTCTTTCTTCAGTCGTAAAGAAATTATGTTTTTTGAGGAAAACATTTCAGGATTTCTCTCCATATAATGGACTTCTATGGTCACCCGAGTTTGAACTTCCAAAATGCAGTTTATATGCAGCTTCAAAGAGCTCTAAACGATCCCAGCCGAGGAAGAAGGGTCTTATCTACACTCTTAAAATATAGAGGTGCTTCACGATGCCACAGAAGAACCTTTTTGTCTAAATGGTTCTATAAAGAACCTTTAACATCTGAAGAACCTTTCTGTGACACAAAAGCTTCTTCAGATTATAAAAAGGTAAGAAAGAGATGTTCTTTGACTGAATGGTTCTTTGTGGAAGCAAAAATGGTTCTTCTATGCATCGCTTGAAGATCCTTTTGAAGCACCTTTATTTTTAAGTGTGTAGCATAACGATTGGTTATTTTCTAAAAAAAATTACTCAAACGCTCCTCTTGTCTAGCTCTGCGTGAACTCTGTTTTCCAGTTCATGACAGGGTATGTGGAAAAACTCCCATCTCATTTTCTCCTCCAACTTCAAAATCACCCTACATCGCTGCAGAAGTACTGATGTAGGATTAGTAATTAGACTAACTAGCTAGCTATCTGGCTAACATCTACAAATAAATTATAAAATGTAGCCTTTAGACTATTTTAGGCATTTCATATTGCTCATGTTTTTCTTTGTTGTAATAAGTAGGCCACTTGTCACTGTAGGCATAGTTGTGGGTTGCATTTCTAACCTAGGCTCATTGGAAATACGTGTCTCTACATGCATTTCTGCAAAACTGAAAAAACATACCTATATGTACGATTCACAACTTTTATTCCTTTTCACACGAAGTATGACTTACAGGAACAGTTTTGATTATTTTCTCACAGTTACTTGCAGAATGGTATGTTATGACTTATGTTATGCACGATTTGAAAACTGATACTTTTGAACGTTGTCGTCACATATACAGCTTCATATGTATGAGTTTACTAACTCAGTAAGTTTACTCGGTAGCTCACGCGATACAGCGTTGCACTGAGGTGATGAAGAGCTCCGGTACGAATCCCGTCAAACTACAGTTCAACAAAACAGCTCAAATCTGCATAAAGAAGTTAAAATAGCATGACTGCATCAGCGAATACGTTTTTATATTACTTTTGCATTTGTTAAAGCTGCACTGTGTAATATTTAGGATGATCTATAGACAGAAATGCAATATAATATACATAACTCCGTTTTCAGAGGAGTATAAAGACCTTACTTAATGAACTGTTATGTTTTTATTACCTTAGAATGAGCGATTTATAACTACATATACCGTGGGTCCCTCACATGGAAGTCGCCATCATGTTTCTACAGTAGCCCTTAACGGACAAACTGCTCTACAGAGCGCGTATCGTCACTATGTTGTTCTCGCGAAAAAACACTGACACAATGATGAACAAGTAACAGTAATATTCGCAATGACATCGTTTATTGAATGATTAAGTAAATATAATTCCTTAATTTACCTTTGTAAAGAAACCTCATTGCTCTCTGCGGTCTCAGACGACGGCATCTTAGCCCTGTATCGGCCACCGTAGCTTCTCTAAAGGGAGGGGTGAGCGGGGGACTGAGCCGTTGGTTGCAATTCACAAACTCAACCGCTACATGCCGCTAAAAACTACACACTGCACCTTTAACACTTTCGGGTAGGTTTAGGTTTGGTGTAGGGGATACTTCCAACTTCATAGAGCTTAGGGTGAATCCCATTTCTCTGTCTTACCCCTTCCCCTTCCCCTACCCCTTCGTCTTACCCCTAACCCTTGTCCCTCGAAACCGAGTGGTAAGCGCTAGGGGTGAAAACATACCCCTATGAAATGAGACACCACTTGGTTACGGTTACGTCATCGTACATCGTCGCTAGCTGGCTGCTACGTCACCAGAGGCGACAAAACTTCCAAGATGCCGTCTGCAAGTGTGTGTATGTCGATCGCGTGGGTTTTATTAGTGATGTTTTTGCGAGTGTTGTGCAAATCAGCGATGTAACGTTAGCGTAGCAAACTAGCGATTTTTTAAAACGTTTCAATTAAGAACATGGTTGCAAATATATATGTACAGGACTGTGTAGAGCACAAAACAAGACTGTCGTAATTTTTAAATCAATTATTTAAGCTGAAAATGGGACTCTCTGGATGATCTGGCCGACATTGTTGACGGTTGCGCAGTGTGTTCTGGGTACCCCTTGGTTTCAAGTAAGCTCGCGAAAATGCTTGGTTTTAAGGGTTATCTACCACTTCCCCTTAGCCCTACCCCTCGATCAAAACCAGAATTGGGACAGCCCTTACTCTCACGTGAACGCGCAAAACTAAGGGGAAGGGGTAAGACAGAGAAATGGGATTCACCCTTAATCTTTAGCGACACTCACCGGATATTTGAATTATGAATGGCCGCAAAACGTACCTCAAGCAGCATAATAAAAACACTGCAATACGTGCCTGTACCAACATAATAAAAACGTGTCACGGTCACGTATTAAACGTGTGTTTTAGCGCCACTCTCTGGACATTTCACTTTGAAACGTGCTGCAAGGTACATAATTACGGTGTTGCAGAAATGTATGTAGAGACACGTATTTCCAATGAGCCTGGGTTGTGTATTTCTCTGTTTGGGGGAGAAGGCTATAACTCATGTCTGGTCTCGTCAATGTTTTAACAGATTCACTCATAAAATACCTACAAGGCGCATTTATTTATTATCACAATTTATTTACTACTTATTTATGCTAATACTTATCAGTATTTATGTTATATTATATTATAGTAAAGTTTAGAAAAATCAGCATTTTCTGATTTTTTTAGTGAGGGGTGGGTGGGCGGAAATCTAAAATCTGGCCTAGGGCACCAACAGAGCCTGGGCCGGCCCTGATCACAGCACATGCAGGGGTCTCTCCCAACCCTACTGCATAATTACAGAATTCTCTGGAAAGGACAAGCACGAACAGGACACATTTTTCCTGCTCAGTAATTAATGACCGAATTTGACTTGAGTGAATTGAGTCCACTGACTACCACTAGTGATGAAGGGCATTTATGCTAATTATCTTCCTCTAATATTTTTTATCTTGCGTCTAGTGTTCATTCAAGCCCTTTCCACTAAAACTGCCAAATAAAAAAAAAAAGAAAGAAAACTATCCAGATAACACTGTTATTTTAAGTCTAACAACATCAGAACACAGCAGAAAGTCAGCAGAAATATACAGTATATACACATTTGACCACATAACATTAATAATATATATTGATCAGCTTACTGAAAATAAAAGGTCTATGTGTGTATAGGTACATCTCAGAAAACAGACAGCAAATTTTGTGACTGAATAGTAGCCTTTCAATATTTGATATTAAAACATCTGTACTGTATCCTGCTGTAATACATGTATTATCTCATGTTTAAGATGTCATATAAAGTCAAATCCAATCATGAACTAAAAGTTGGATACTCACATATTTTGTGTCGAGCTGCTCTCTCCAACTCGTCTGCACTTCGGACAGATATATAGCCAACAGCATGACACACAGTTTAAATCACGTGATTCTCAGGTATTGGTTTCCAGGTGCTGCTCAAAAAAAAAAAAAAAAAAAAATCACGTGATTTGATTGCAAGAAAATAACTCAAAACAGACCCATTACACCTACAGACAATTTATACATGGCCTTTATTATATGAACTATCTTCATAGTTAATGAGACATATATAATATTAGCCTGTTTATATTGAAAATTGTAATCTTTTCTTTCTTTCTATCTCTTCTTCTTAAGATCATTCTTAGGACAAAACTTCTTAAGTAAGAATTATAACCTTCAACAAGATCTTTACTGGGTTATTTCAATATAATTGTTAGAATTGAGCATTACATGGGTAACACTGGCTATGTATAATACTTGTGTGTTACTCTGAATAAGGTTTATGCTAAAAAGCGATTTCTTAACTTCTTACAATAAAGGCTTTTTAATTAATAAGCGTGTATGGTTATCTTTGACCCCTTGAGAGCAGCTTATATTCCACCTGGGAATCACTCTTTACCGTTGGACATTGTTTAAATACATGTAATACATGCATATGACTCAAATAGGGAGCTGATTTTTAATTTTAGCCTATAATTACGACCTAAGTTTCGGCAGCATTCAGCACCTATAAGAGCATCCATGCACACAGTTCACTAGAGCGCGCGCAGATACGGGACGCATTCACTCCAGAGAGCACGCAAGAAAGAGGAAGAACAAATGAATGCAACTTCTTTTACTTCTTTTTCTGTGAATCTGTCATTTTCTTCTGCTTAAGAATGTGCATTGTGAAGAGATGTCCAACTGAAATTTAGGGAAGAGTTATAATTATATATTTTAATGAAGTTCTTTCAACTTAGGTAACAGAAGCATATTAATGCCAGTCCTTATATTCGAAGTAAATTTACACTTAAAAACTGAATTTCTGATTTGCTTATATCAAACTTCTCAGTTTTTTAATTCGGAGCGTGTATCAAACAAACTGTCAATTATTATATTCAACCTGGCAAACCAAATAATGGTAAAAACTGGTCAATATTGAGCTTTTCTGTTGAAAACCAAAATTAAAATTAGAACCACACACAAAATGCTGCACGAAAAAGTAAAATATTGACTCCTTTTCAGGTTTTTAATGAATTTTTGCCCTTTAATAAACATTTTCAAACTGCACAAATTTATATTGAAAAAATGTCGATTTTACAGGTTTTCTTTGGCCAAATTTGAAGTAATGCTTGTCCCGCACGTTCGATTGAGAAGAGCCATCTCTGGAACTATGCGTAATACATGACTTAAAATATGATTTTAAAATAGACATTGCAGAATCTTGTCCGATCAAAAATGTCCAAGAGAAATGCGGTCACTATGCTAAAAGGGAAGGGTAACTTATTGCTTTCAACGATCAAGCATTTAATACCAAACCTTCACTGAGGCGAACTTTTATTTCATATAAAACATATAGCCTATGCTATGTTATGTTATGAACAGTGTTGGGCAGTAACTAATTACTAGTAATTTAGTTACTGTAATAATATTACTTTTTGCAGTAACTAGTAGTGTAACTAATTACTAATAAGATTTCAGTAATAATATTACAGTTACCATCCATAAAACAGCTTAGTTACTTTTGATGCCTCGACCCGCTGATTTAAAATCCAATAATCAAATAATTCCTAGATTTATGTTCATAATTTGCATGTGATGAGGTGCAGCAGGTGAGCTTGGAATATAGAAAAGCTTACATTCTGCAGATAGAAATATTGCATTATATTGATTTCGTCAAGAAAAAGGATGATCTGTGTAAGTTGTGGCTTTACTTTACTCTGCATTACATCCCTCTAATCAGCATTATATTACTATAATTAAATATTTTTGGAAAATTAAACAGTTTCTTACAAACTTGTGATTTCATAAAATACATAATGAAATATAATCATATATGGATAACGGAGAAATTACAATTAGCTTCAAGCTACACATGACAATTAATGAGATTAATACAACACTTCTACTTGAATGTCACTGTTAATTATTGAGTGTTTATAATAACTAATAATGTGGATTTTGGTCAAATGATGAGACAGAAATATGTTATTAGTATCATTTATGTGGAAGATACACTGTTACAACTTCTGTGTGGCGTGAAGAAACAATGTAACTAATTACTGC
This sequence comes from Schizothorax lantsangensis, assembly GCA_027422415.1. Taxonomy (NCBI): domain Eukaryota; kingdom Metazoa; phylum Chordata; class Actinopteri; order Cypriniformes; family Cyprinidae; genus Schizothorax; species Schizothorax lantsangensis. The sequence continues at coordinate 88,162 of JAPDDO010000457.1, forward strand.
TGCCAGAAAGTAACAAGTAAAGTAACAATATTACTTTTGAAAGGAGTAACTAGTAATGAGTAATATATTACATTCTTTGAGTAACTAGCCCAACACTGGTTATGAAATGATATATGTTTGTGTGCTGATGATTTTGGTTTCCATTGACTGTTGTCACATAATTTTGTTCTTGTTTTGTTCAACTGACATCATCTTGAAACAGTCTCTTTAAAACTCCAGATGATCCAAAACACAGCATCTAGAGTTCTTACTAGAACCAGAAGTATGAGCACATTAACCCGGTTCTGTCAACACTGCACTGGCTCCCTATTGAACATCGTATACATTTTAAGATCTTGTTAATTACTTATAAAGGGGTAATTAGCAATTGAATTTATTCTGCTATAATAACCTCTACAAATGCAACTAAATATATACACTATAAACGCTTCAAAAGAATTGTGAAAGATGTTTTCTCTGTTTTGGAGGGACGATCATTTTTAAATCATACCCTATTTACTGCATCAAAATTTGTTAAAACTTTACTATAGTTAGGGATGGATAATTTTATCAGCTGTTTATTATTCATGCAACAATACATATTACTGTTACAGTTTTTATTAATAACCATTGCTATATAGATGATAAGTTTAACATCTAATTTAACTACTGAATGACATAGCAAAGACTTATGGCTAGTGTTTGCATATTTCACTTAATTCTGGAACCTACTTGTTCTACAGATCTGTGTACTAGTGTCAAATGCTACTGTTTTGACAGCGTTGATAACGTTCCTGACCGAATGTGCCATAACCTGTCCATGGGCTTTTTTGATTACTGTCAGTTTACTGTGTATACTGTATATATAAACGAAGCCTACTAAGAAGGACAAAAACACAACAACATTATGAAAACTTTACCAAAAATTAAAATGGAAAATATATAAACAAAACAAACCTTAATAAAATATAAAGTATAATAATATTAAAATAACACTGTTGCGTTGTGGGATACAGTATCTAACAGATGTAACAGGTCAATGTATATTAAATGCATACAGAAACTTCACTGTGTGGCCAGTGTACGATACATAATGTATATACTACAGTAAATACTACAGCAACACGTCTGATGCCATTTGGCTTCTCTTTGCACAAAAAACACACAGACGACAGGTTTGGCAGATATAGATATGCATTTATAGGTTTGTTTGTTTTTTTTATACCAGATAAATAAAAAGTTAACAATACAATCTGGTCACTATTATATGTGGAGTCCGTATGATAATAATGACCAAATTAAAACATGATTGTCACTCAGTGTGCTTCACAAACATCGGTCAATGAATAAATTATCTGGTGAACTTCATCTATTTACAGTATAAACAAAAGAAATGATCACGAACACAAGCTTTGGATCTTGGGACGGGACGTTTCAGCAGTTTTTCCATCGTTCCACACAAACACAACCACAGAGAGGGCAGAAACACGCGTTAATATGATCGGACTGTACATGCCAGACCGCCTGGAGTTCATAAAAACAATGATAAAATCATTCCACACAAACATGAAGACACTCGTCCGACGAGGAGACGAAGGCAAGAAACAGAAGACACGAGCGGATGGAGATAATCGTGAGGAGAGTACATCAGTTCGGTTCGTGTGTTTCTGCTCCAGTTTCAGTCGTCGTGTGTTTCAGTGTCCAGAGAAGGTGAGGATGAAGAACAGCTTCCGCTCACATTACCCAGAATTCAAGTATTCCAGTGCCACTTCATAGCAGAACTTATACTGATCCTGCAGGAGAAACACACACACACAGACACACACAACCACACACACACACACACGCACACACACGCACACGCACGCACACGCACACAACCACACACACAAAACCACACACACACACACACACGCACGCACACACACACACACACACACACACCAGCAGAGGTCAGTGTAACACAGTCTGTCAACACACCGTTTAACTGTTTAACCTTCATAATGCATTCAAAATCAACATGCTATTTTCTCATTCTGGACCAGAATAATTGTTATTTTATAAAACAGTCATAACTTAAATATTTTTCAACTAAAACCATATCAGGGGCCTGTACCATGAAGCCGGATTAGCTGGCTAGCCAGGTAAGTTTCAGTTTAGTTTGCACCAATCCTGGGTTTTAGGTACCATGAATGTGGCTTGGCTTTTAGCTGCGTTCATTTCCATAGTAACTTACACTGCACAGCTAACCTGCTCCGGGGCAGGTTATGTTCTGAGTTAGAGATCTCAAACTGAAATTGAACCAATCAGATGTGAGCAAAGTGACATGTCTGACACACAAAAAGTCACTCCCCCAGTCTCTCTTCCTACAAATTAAAGGTCACTATTACTAAAAAAGAAAAAAAGTCTGGCTTTAATGATAATTACTGGCCAATAATTAATAATAGATAATTATATGATTTATATTATTATTAATCCATTACACACAAGCAATTTTAGTTTAACAGTTATTATAAATCATTTATTTTAAATGAATGTTAATATATACAGATTGTATGTAATATAAATAAGTTGTAGAATCAATAGATAATGCTTTAAAAAATGACTACATGTGACCTTACATGTTCGAGTCTGTATCGCTGTATATTTACAACTATATAAACTAATTTATCAAGTTTCACTTGTGACTGCACTGATAAAGCAAGATATTTGTTATTTGTCCTCTTTCATGAACAAGTACTTTTTTCATTGTAAATGCATTTCAATTAATCATATTCTTCAATCTCTTAACCTTTAGCAAAACCTTTAACCAAGGCTTGTGATTGGTTGTTTGCCAGTAATGTCACACATTCATGTGACATGCTCCAGAAACTCAGGATCAAGCCTGAGTTGACAAAGAAAGTTGATGATCAGCGTCATGGTACCAACAAAGCCAGATTGGAGTGGTTTGGTTTTGTCAACTCAAAACTAATCCTGTAACTCTGAATTTGTTCATCTACCATCATGGTACAGGCCCCAGATCAGCAAATTCTCATTAATGAGTGAATGTGATTTTTTTTTTTTACCACATTATTACTTGCATTTAACCCTCTTTTATTCTTTAAAAGATTGAGAAACTGTTTGAAATTGAATAAAATACACATCTAACCTAACAAAAAAGATGATGTAAAATATACATATATTTTTCTCAATACTGATGTGAAATTTCATTTGAATATATCACTGTATGAAATTTATAAGAACATATAATCTGAGAATTACCAGTATCAACCCCACCGGAATAAATTCAATTGAATTAAACTGATTTGCATATATAACTCATGATTGCTCAAAAAGTCCAAATTTATAAAACCTACATAAAAAAAGTGTATTTTGAGGGTCTTAAAACATTTGTAAAGCTTGTTCTCTTACTAAAATATGCATTGTTTAGTGATGTTTATGTATCTCTTCCAGCTCAGAACAGACCGAATGCATTATGAAGGTTAAGTTGTTAAATACATGATAATACACTTTATTATTTTACACTTACTGTACACCTACACTTTTTTATTAAAAAAATAAATTAAATTAAATAAATAAAATCCAAAATAAATAAAAAATAATATAGAAATACAATATTCTTGTATAACAATTTCTTAATTTCTGCAGTAACAAAATACTGCATTCTTGTTTTATTTTTTTACTTGACTAATTACATTTTAAATGTCAGATGATTACATTTTTAAAGTTTTATGAATTCCTTTGATTACCACAGTTTATGGTGAAGATATGTGATTTAATAAATTATCAAATTGTAAAAGTTTTATGAAATCAACTGATTAGACATGATTTTTGATGATTAAAACCTAATTAAACCATTAAAACTGAATACAGAAAAATTAAAATAGAATTTGCATCCTACAAATATCCGAATGCTGGTTTTCAATAGCAAAAAAATGATTGCACATTTTCTTTAAAATAATAATAAAATAATAAAAAATATTTTGCACAGGATTCCTGCCATGACAACTACACTGACATCACATGATTGAACACATGTGTCCCTGGAGCACAAAAGCAGTCATAAGTAACACAGGTATATTTGTAGCAATAGACAACAAAACATTGTATGGGTCAATATTATACATTTTTATTTTATGCCAAAAATCATTAGGATATTAAGATCATGTTCCATGAAGATATTTTGTAAATCTCCTACCATAAATATATCAAAACTTAATTTTTGATTAGTAATATGCATTGCTAAAAACTTCATTTGAACAACTTTAAAGGTGATTTTCTCAATATTTAGATTTTTTTGCACCCTCAGATTCCAGATTTACAAATATTGTCCTATCATAACAAACCATACATCAATGGAAATATTTATTCAGCTTTCAGATGATGTATAAATCTCAATTTCGAAAAATTGACACTTAAGACTGGTTTTGTGCACCAGGGTCACATATGTGCATTATTATGATTAATGTTCTCATTAAGCAGTGATCAGATGTCAATGTTAGACTCATTTCCTCTTTGGTGTGCAGCAGTAAATCCTCAGTAAATGTGTTTCTGACGCTCACCAGCAGATCCACCATGTTGGGTTTGTTGTTTCTCAGTGTTTTGACGGCGTGAAAGACGTCCACCGAGTGCTGGTGACACAACATCTCACACACGATACTGATGGCACAGAACGTGCCGCTGCGCCCGCCGCCGTTACTGAAACACACACACACACGATCATCATCATCACATCACAATAAAACACCTCACACACGATACTGCGCCCGCCGCCGTTACTGAAACACACACACACACGATCATCATCATCACATCACAATAAAACACCTCACACACGATACTGCGCCCGCCGCCGTTACTGAAACACACACACACACGATCATCATCATCACATCACAATAAAACACCTCACACACGATACTGCGCCCGCCGCCGTTACTGAAACACACACACACACACACACGATCATCATCATCACATCACAATAAAACACCTCACACACGATACTGCGCCCGCCACCGTTACTGAAACACACACACACACGATCATCATCATCACATCACAATAAAACACCTCACACCACGATACTGCCCCGCCACCGTTACTGAAACACACACACACACAGATCATCATCATCATCACATCACAATAAAACACCTCACACACGATACTGCACCCACCACCGTTACTGAAACACACACACAACAACACGATCATCATCATCACATCACAATAAAACACCTCACACACGATACTGCGCCCGCCACCGTTACTGAAACACACACACACACACGATCATCATCATCACATCACAATAAAACACCTCACACACGATACTGCGCCCGCCGCCGTTACTGAAACACACACACACACGATCATCATCATCACATCACAATAAAACACCTCAACACACGATACTGCACCCCGCCGCCGTTACTGAAACACACACACACACGATCATCATCATCACATCACAATAAAACACCTCACACACGATACTGCACCCGCCACCGTTACTGAAACACACACACACACTATCATCATCATCACATCACAATAAAACACCTCACACACGATACTGCACCCGCCGCCGTTACTGAAACACACACAACACACGATCATCATCATCACATCACAATAAAACACCTCACACACGATACTGGCACCCGCCACCGTTACTGAAACACACACACACACGATCATCATCATCACATCACAATAAAAACACCACACACACGATACTGCGCCCGCCGCCGTTACTGAAACACACACACACACACGATCATCATCAACACATCACAATAAAACACCTCACACACGATACTGCGCCCGCCACCGTTACTGAAACACACACACACACGATCATCATCATCACATCACAATAAAACACCTCACACACGATACTGCAACCCGCCACCGTTACTGAAACACACACACACACGATCATCATGACATCACATCACAATAAAAACACCTCACACAACGATACTGCGCCCGCCACCGTTACTGAAACACACAACACACACACGATCATCATGACATCACATCACAATAACACACACACACATCACACACTGATACCCACGCCCCGCCACCGTTACTGAAACACACACACACACACACACGATCATCATCATCACATCACAATAAAACACCTCTCACACACGACGATACTGCACCCCGCCACCGTTACTGAAACACACAACACACACGATCATCATCATCACACATCACAATAAAACACCTCACACACGATACTGCGCCCGCCGCCGTTACTGAAACACACACACACACACGATCATCATCATCACATCACAATAAAAACACCTCACACACGATACTGCTGGCCGCCCGCCACCGTTACTGAAACACACACACACACGATCATCATCATCACATCACAATAAAACACCTCACACACGATACTGCGCCCGCCACCGTTACTGAAACACACACACACACGATCATCATCATCACATCACAATAAAACACCTCACACACGATACTGCGCCCGCCGCCGTTACTGAAACACACACACACACACGATCATCATCATCACATCACAATAAAACACCTCACACACGATACTGCACCCGCCACCGTTACTGAAACACACACACACACGATCATCATCATCACACACAATAAAACACACCTCACACACGATACTGCGCCCGCCACCGTTACTGAAACACACACACACACGATCATCATCATCACATCACAATAAAACACCCTCACACACGATACTGCGCCCCGCCACCGTTACTGAAACACACACACCACACGATCATCATCATCACATCACAATAAACACCTCACACACGATACTGCACCCGCCACCGTTACTGAAACACACACACACACGATCATCATCATCACATCACAATAAAACACCTCACACACGATACTGCACCCCCAACCGTTACTGAAACACACACACACACGATCATCTCATCATCACATCACAATAAAAACACCTCACACACGATACTGCACCCGCACCGTTACTGAAACACACACACACACACATCATCATCATCACATCACAATAAAACACCTCACACACGATACTGCGCCCGCCGCCGTTACTGAAACACACACACACACACGATCATCATCATCATCACATCACAATAAAACACCTCACACACGATACTGCACCCGCCGCCGTTACTGAAACACACACACACACGATCATCATCATCACATCACAATAAAACACCTCACACACGATACTGCGCCCTCACCGTTACTGAAACACACACACACACGATCATCATCATCACATCACAATAAAACACCTCACACACGATACTGCACCCGCCGCCGTTACTGAAACACACACACACACACGATCATCATGACATCACATCACAATAAAACACCTCACACACGATACTGCGCCCCGCCGCCGTTACTGAAACACACACACACACGATCATCATCATCACATCACAATAAAACACCTCACACACGATACTGCACCCCGCCGCCGTTACTGAAACACACACACGATCATCATCATCATCACATCACAATAAAACACCTCACACACGATACTGCGCCCGCCACCGTTACTGAAACACACACACACACGATCATCACATCACATCACAATAAAACACCTCACACACCTATACTGCGCCCGCCACCGTTACTGAAACACACACACACACACGATCATCATCATCACATCACAATAAAACACCTCACACACGATACTGCGCCCGCCACCGTTACTGAAACACACACACACATCATCATCATCACATCACAATAAAACACCTCACACACGATACTGCGCCCGCCGCCGTTACTGAAACACACACACACACGATCATCATCATCACATCACAATAAAACACCTCACACACATACTGCAACCCGCCGCCGTTACTGAAACACACACACACAACGACGATCATCATCATCACATCACAAAAAAACACCTCACACACGATACTGCACCCGCCGCCGTTACTGAAACACACACACGATCATCATCATCACATCACAATAAAACACCTCACAACACGATACTGCGCCCGCCGCCGTTACTGAAACACACACCACACACGATCATCATCATCACATCATAACAATAAAACACCTCACACACGATACTGCCCCTGCGCCCGGCCGCCGTTACTGAAACACACACCCACACGATCATCATCATCACATCACAATAAAACACCTCACACACGATACTGCGCGCCGCCGCCTTACTGAAACACACACACATATAGGACTAGGGATGTATAATATTATCGGACTGATATCAGAATCGGCCGATAATGGCTTTACATGTAAATATCGGCAACGGCCCGATATGAAAAATGATGCCGATATGTCTCACCGATAAGAGGAATACATAACTCACATGTGCTCAGGGTGTGATTAGATCACGTCAGCAGTGTGTGGCTCATTCTTGAAGCACAGTTTTGTCTGAATGATGATTATAATGATGTTATGATCTCTGTATTAATCTGTGAAGCACTACAGAATGTGTTCGGTTGTGATAGAGTCAACAGTAATAGCCTCCCCCGGGTCCTAACGCCCGCTCGGTGAGGAGGTTTAATCTGTAGGGGGCGCTGTTGGCCTACTTCTAATTAAATTAAAAGTAAAATAGCCTACACTTGTAACATTTAGACTGTGTTTCTGATTAAATAAAGCAGTAATTGATGTCATAAAAATAATGAGTATGTTTTGATTTAAAGGTCAGAAGCTATAGCCTTACATGAAAAAAAAATCACAAACATGACACTTGTACATTAAATCATTTATATATATACTGATTTATTCATTAATGTGTAATGTGTTTTATTTTTTTAAACAAATCATAAGCTCTAAAAGACTTTTGCTTTAGACCATAAACACATGTTAAATCTTAAAATAAAATGTTAGGGTTAACACTGCATCTTTCTGGGGATAAAAATGAAGCAATAGTTTATTTATAGTTATTTTCAAAGCTTCAATGTACTGTCAAAAAACTTGTTCTTGTTAAAATAAGTTATTGTTAAAAACTAACCAAAATTAAAAACATTTAGCTTATAATGTCTGCACAGGAGAGACTTGGTGTTGTTTCCAAACAAAAGGAATATATCGGTATCGGCCAAAATGATTGAAAAATATCGCATATCGGATATCGGCAAAAATCCAATATCGTGCATCTCTATATAGGACATCATATATGATTATCAGCGACTTCCAAGACATTACAATAAAACATTTCAGTCTCATGACTGTTTTTTCTGATGTTGCTGAAATTTCTTCTAAATCAGGGTGATTATCTTTAACTAAAACCATTAAAAACATTGTTTGTCACATGAAATGGGTCAGATACCCCAAAAACTTATTCAGCTAGTTGTTAAAGCAACAATTTTCATTTATTTTTCAAGTACTAAAATAACTTAATCTGATAGAAAATATTCAAAAACTATATAAAACTTTAGACATGTTTAAAAAATGGCAAAAACCAACTAACTAAAATTTTTGAAATTACAAGGAAAATTTTAAATAAAAACTTGTTCAAAATATTAATAAAAAACTATAACAGTATATCAATGATACTAAGATAACACTACACTAAATATGTTTTTATTTTTAATATTTTTTAATGCATCAGTTCTTTCTTTAAAATGCATTAAAATGGTTTTATTGATGTCACAGCTGTTGGTTTTCTGATCAATTTCATAAAACAATGATGTCAAATGACTTTAAAACGTCTCGTATTTGATTTATGTTTACAGTAACATACTGCACTTCTCCATCACGTCAAGTCACATTAATTTCTACAGCGCTTTATACAATACAGATTGATTCAAAGCAGCTTCAATATAATAAACAGGACAATAAGTGTGTTATAATGTTGTAAAATAAATTACAATTTCAGCAGTAAAACAGCTCCACAGAAGACAATAGAGTCATTTTTCAGATCAGTTCAGTTTAAGTTGTGTTCATAACTGTTAAATAGATGATATTGCTGAATATTAATTATCCATAATTCACTGGTTAACTAGATGGTGTTGTGTTTGTGAGTGTATTTGCGAGCAGCTGTTGTTTTGTTCTGATGGTCAGAAATTACAAAACTGAATGAAACAGTCATAATCTGAAATGTATTACCACATTTACTGCTGTTAAACACACTTAATTAATCTCTGGTTGACTTTGCAGCATTGACAAGCATACACTATTTTGCCAAAAGTATTGGCACCCCCTTCTAATGAACAGTTTTGACTATTTTAGTCATTTCCATGTGTTTCTAGTTTTAAAACAACAGTGTGGACCTTTTCTATTCTAACATGACAATGTATCTGTACATAAGGTTAAAAAGAAATGAGTGAACTCATCACCAAACACCAATGACTTGTACATATGGGTTCAGACATTAAGACACTTCCAAAACTGTTGTAACAGATGGAAATACATTTTTTAAATACATGAATTATGTTCCCACAGATTTGGAAGTGCATTTTTTCTGTTCTAAAAGAAGGGGGTGCCAATACTTTTGTCTTATAGTGCACGTACAAGTCATTGGTGTTTTTGTCTCAAGGTCTGCATTTACAGTCACACCAGAGGTGTTAAACTGGATTAGGACTGGTTTTATGCAGACCAGTCAAGTTCTTCCACACTGACTCAATCAATCAATTTCTTTTTTTGAACCTTGTCTTATACACAGAGACATTGTCATGTTAGAATAGAAAAGAGTCCAAACTGTTGCTATAATATTAGAAGCACACAATTTCCTAGAATATCATTATATGCTTTAACATTAAGATTTGTACTCATAGAAATTACTAAAGTAGTCAAACCTGTTCATTAGAAGGGGGCGCCAATACTTTTGGCAATATATGTATTGAATAGTATTGACTATATTTATGTTGATGATGCACATGTTTGTTTTGGTGTTATTGAATCGTGTGAGAGCAGTAGGTGGCGCTGTTCTCCCCGCTCATGAACTGCAGCTCATTATTCAGCACAATCACTCGCTCATGAACTCATGAAGAGTGTTGTGAATGTTTATTTCAGGATAAACACGACTGGGCGGCACAGATGTGTTTCCTGAGAGTCAGATCAGAATCTCTCTGAGACTCTAACGACAATCACTGACTCGTCACAGACTCGTTTTGTTTCTCAGCCGATTGACCGCCCAGACCGAGAGACTAGCTTTACTAGTCCAGTGTGTGAGATATCATGGGTATATACACTTCTGGATGATCAAAAAGACTTTTCACAGATCGAACTGTAACACTTACTACATATTTGATCAGATACTCAAAGCAAAATTATCCAGCTCAGTTCAGTTGAAGTGTTTTTTCTGGATGAGAACTGAACCGATCTGAATAATGACTCTATTGTCTTCTGTAGAGCTGCTTTATAGCTCAATCTGAATTAGTTCCATTCATTTTCTAACATTAACACTGTTAATTGCACTCGTATTTCACATCATATCTCGCATGATACAGCAATCTAAAACGTGCCGCTTGACTTAAAACGTAAAAAAAAAAAAAATGCATCTCAATATCTTGAAGATATTTTTTCATTTCACAGCCATACATCTTTTTTTTAAACCCAAAAACACATTCTTTGTGAATTTAGTCACAGAGTAAATCACATGGATAACGCTGTAAAATACTATTTACACAAACATTTACGCAATTTCCTTGAATATATCTGAAAACTTGAGACAAATATCAGCTAATCTAATCAAGATAACTGGGTTATTACTAAAACTACAACTATAGCCAATAAAAACATCTACAATAAAATAAAAAACAACAACTAGTCTTTCACTCAGAGATGGCAGAGTTATTACTAAAACTAAAACCATTCAAATATTTTAAACTAAATCAAT
>JAPDDO010000457.1:102500-115000 GCA_027422415.1 Schizothorax lantsangensis
GTACAAACCAGTCTAGACCAGCAACTGACCAGTAAAAACAGCCTATAAATGACAAACTTAGTATTGTCATAATCTTTCATCTGAAAATACTTTTTTCATCACAGGTTATTATATAATGTTCACTAACAGCCAAATAACAATTTACACATTACTTGATCAAACTCAAAAATATAAATAAATAACCTGCCAAATAAATAACATTAATTAAACCATAAAAATAAACAATAAAAATAAAATAAATAAAATACAAACAAGTAAAATAAAACACTTATTAATAATGAAATCATAAAATTGTGTGTGTGAGTGTGTGTGTGTGTGTGTGAGTGTGTGTGTGAGTGAGTGAGTGTGTGTGTGTGTGTGTGTGTGTGTGTGTGTGTTGTGTTGTGTGTGTGTGTGAGTGTGTGAGTGTGTGTGTAGTTGAGAGTGAGTGAGTGAGTGAGTGATTGTGTGTGTTGTGTGTGAGTGTGTGTGTGAGAGTGAGAGAGTAGTGAGTGATTGTGTGTTGTGTTTGTGTGTGTGTGTGTGAGTGTGTGATTGTGTGAGTGGTGTGTGTGTGTGTGTGGTGTTAGTGAGGTGTGTGAGAGTGAGTGAGTGAGAGGCGTTTGTGTGTGTGTGTGTGGTGTGTGTGTGTGTGTGTGTGAGTGTGTGTTGTGTGTGTGTGTGTGTGTGTGAGTGTGTGAGTGTGTGTGTGAGTGAGTGAGTGAGTGAGTGTGTGTGTTGTGTGTGTGTGTGAGTGTGTGAGTTGTGTGTGAGAGAGTGAGTGAGTGAGTGTGTTGGTGTGTGTGTGTGTGTGTGTGTGTGAGTGTGTAGTGGTGTGTTGTGAGTGAGTGAGTGTGTGTGTGTGATGTGTGTGAGTGTGAGTGTGTTGTGTGTGTGTTGTGTGTGAGTTTGTGTGTGTTGGTGAGTGAGTGGAGAGTGAGTGATGTGTGCTGAGTGTGTGATTGTGTGTGTGTGTTAGTGATGTGTGTGTGAGTGAGTGAGTGAGTGTGTGTGCGTGCGTGTGAGTGTGTTTGTGAGAGTGAGTGAGTGAGTGAGTGTGTGTGTGTGTGTGTGTGTCTCACCTGTGCGGGATCCACGTCGTTCAGCATCACTATAGACGTGCAGTGATAGTCCAGCACCAGCCTCCAGAAGTCTTTTGACGGTGTTTGGCAAAGGATGCTGGGTAACGATGAACGCAGACGGCTGCTTGTAGCTCTGTGAAGATGAAGATGATTGAGAGGAGAACATCTTATTTCCCTCTGACTGTCTGCTTGAGTAATCGTGTGGAGAAGTTTAGCGTTGAGCTGCTGCGTGTTTTATTACCGCCGCCAGCGCTTCCATTTACTGTAATGAAAACAAATGCGCTGTCGCGTGTGTTTACAAACAAACCCGTCTCATTCAATCGTCTTACTGCTATTTTTTTGTTCATTCTGTTATGGATCGCTTTTAGCCATTTTCCTGACAATGAAATGAATCAATTCCATCTGTTTTTGAATTATTTTCAACAAGCACATAATCATGTGTGCTGCGATTCACATCCATCAGAGACACTGATCTTCAGACGCCACAAAAACCAGCGGTTATTATAGACACGGATGCAATTAATAATTAATAAAATCATAAATGTGGAAAACTAACATCATTTAAAAAAAAATTAAAAAACAGTACTAATAAAAAAAAAAAAAATTATAATAATCATACAAAATGTAAAAAAAAGTTAAAAAATCTTTTAATAATTCATAATTTTAAAATAAAACAAAGTAAAACACTTAATTAAAGAAATAATTTTTTAAAGTAAAATAAATTAAAATACATTTAAAATAAAAATAATTGAAATAAAACATTTATTAATAGTGAATTAAATCATAAAAATGTGAAATAACAAATAAAATAAATAATTTGAAAAACAATCAATCAAAATAAAACACTTATTAATAAATAGTTAAATAATATAAAATGAAAATAAATAATCCTAAAATAGAATCAATTGAATTAAACATTTATGATTTAATGAATTAATAATAAATAAATCAGATCATAAAAATATATAATAATGTACATTTTGAAAATGTGAAATGGCAACAATATAAAAATAAAATCAATCAAAAGAAAAGCATAAAAAAAACGAAACAAATAATTAATTAACTAATTAATCAATTAATCAAAATAAAATTAATTTTACATAAAATTAATTAATTAAACCTAGGTTAAGCGCCGCAGGTAATGGTCACTAGGTAAGAGCTGAGGTAATGGTCACCAGGTTAAGCGCCGCAGGTAACGGTCACTAGGTTAAGCGCTGCAGGTTATGACAGTCACTAGGTTAAGTGCTGCAGGTTATGATCACTAGGTTAAGCGCTGGAGGTAATGGTCACCAGGTTACCCGCAGGTAACGGTAACTAGGTTAAGCGCCGCAGATAACAGTCACTAGGTTAAGAGCAGCAGATTATGATCACTAGGTTAAGCGCTGGAGGTAACGGTCACTAGGATAAGAGCTCAGGTAACAGTCACCAGGTTAAGCGCCGCAGGTAACAGTCACTAGGTTAAGAGCCGCAGGTAACAGTCACTAGGTTAAGAGCCGCAGGTAACGGTCACTAGGTTAAGAGCTGAGGTAATGGTCACCAGGTTAAGCGCCGCAGGTAACGGTCACTAGGTTAAGCGCCGCAGGTAACGGTCACTAGGTTAAGCGCTGGAGGTAACAGTTAACCAGGTTAAGCGCAGCAGATTATGATCACTAGGTTAAGCGCCTGGAGGTAACGGTCACCAGGTTAAGCGCCACAGTAACGGTCACCAGGTTAAGCGCCGCAGGTAACGGTCACTAGGTTAAGCACTGCAGATTATGACAGTCACTAGGTTAAGTGCAGCAGATTATGATCACCAGGTTAAGCGCCGCAGGTAACGGTCACTAGGTTAAGAGCTGAGGTAACAGTCACCAGGTTAAGCGCCGCAGGTAACAGTCACTAGGTTAAGAGCCGCAGGTAACAGTCACTAGGTTAAGCGCTGCAGATTATGATCACTAGGTTAAGCGCTGGAGGTAACGGTCACCAGGTTAAGCGCCACAGGTAACGGTCACTAGGTAACGGTCATCAGGTTAAGTGCCGCAGGTAACGGTCACTAGGTTAAGCACTGCAGGTAACGGTCATCAGGTTAAGCGCCGCAGGTAACAGTCACTAGGTTAAGCGCCGCAGGTAACGGTCACTAGGTTAAGCACTGCAGGTAACGGTCATCAGGTTAAGCACTGCAGGTAACGGTCACTAGGTTAAGCGCTGCAGGTTATGATCACTAGGTTAATATCTGAGGTGTGTGCGAGCAGCCGTACGTCCATGAGCGCGGCATTGATGTAGTTGCTGCTCTCTCCGTCGATGGTGATGAGGAAGGGCAGGCAGCGGTCCGGAGGAAGAACGTCCATACAGCGGTTCTTCTCATGGTTCCGCGGCAGCAGCGCGATGCTGCAGTCCTCCACACGCAGCGTGGGCGTCACCATGTTTAACGTCTGCCAACGGAAAACACAAATCAAACTCATGCATACACTTACATCACTATATTCTATTGATTTTTTATTTATTTAATTTTATTAAATAATTTTATTTAATTTATTAAATTTTTATTGTATTTTATTCTATTACAGTACTAATTGTTATTCAGTGTATTTACAGCTATATGTAATATTTTAATACACTGACTCTGAACTCCTCTTTGATCTGGCTGGAGTTGGTCTGCGGGTCCAAGCGGTTCATGTCGTAATACACCGAGCGAAGCTGATTGGCCGGGATCGTGGTGTCGCCACAAAGACACGCCTCCAATATGGCATCATGGATAAACACATACTGCTCCTGAAATATCAACATATCAAAGACAGATCAATACAACCATATTAATCACAGCTCACTGATATCATTTGATGTGGTGATGGATTGGTGTTTTAGTTTTGGCTAATATGTCAGTTTCAAAATCTGCAGAATTTTATATATATATATATATTTATAAATATATATATATATTATAATAAATATATATATACACACACACACATACATATATATATATATATTAGTATACTGTTATCATTTTATTTTTCAGTTTTCATTTCAATTTTTTTGTAATTATTATTATGTTTCTATTTTAATTTTTAGTAATTTTGTCATGTGTTTTTGTCATTTTTTATTATTTTTAAATATTACTATTTATATTTCAGTTCAGTTTCAGTTTTTATTTATTTCCAATTAATAAAACTAATTAATAGTTAGTCCAGTAAAAAATCTAATGTTTGTAAATGTATCAATTATTCAAATGCATCAAATTATTCACACTTTTATGGTCAGAACAGATGTATCAGGACACAATAGACTGTTTTCAGCCTTTCTCCTCGATGTCTCTGTCCTGTGTGTCCACATGTGGACCGGTCATCTCTCGACTTCTCCTCGATGTCTCTGTCCTGTGTGTCCACATGTGGACCGGTCATCTCTCGACTTCTCCTCGATGTCTCTGTCCTGTGTGTCCACATGTGGATCGGTCATCTCTCGACTTCTCCTCGATGTCTCTGTCCTGTGTGTCCACATGTGGACCGTCATCTCTCGACTTCTCCTCGATGTCTCTGTCCTGTTTGTCCACATGTGGACCGGTCATCTCTCGACTTCTCCTCGATGTCTCTGTCCTGTGTGTCCACATGTGGATCGGTCATCTCTCGACTTCTCCTCGATGTCTCTGTCCTGTGTGTCCACATGTTGGATCGTTCATCTCTCGACTTCTCCTCGATGTCTCTGTCCTGTGTGTCCACATGTGGATCGGTCATCTCTCGACTTCTCCTCGATGTCTCTGTCCTGTGTGTCCACATGTGGACCGGTCTCTCGACTTCTCCTCGATGTCTCTGTCCTGTGTGTCCACATGTGGATCGGTCATCTCTCGACTTCTCCTCGATGTCTCTGTCCTGTGTCCACATGTGGACCGGTCATCTCTCGACTTCTCCTCGATTCTCTGTCCTGTGTGTCCACATGTGGATCGGTCATCTCTCGACTTCTCCTCGATGTCTCTGTCCTGTGTGTCCACATGTGGACCGGTCATCTCTCGATCGCAGACGCGGTCTGACAGCTTGACGTAAATCATTCATGAAGTGACATTTTAAATATGCCTGCGGTCGCCGCTCCTCAGAAAGTCCTTGACCGAAGCTGACGGTCAGATAAAATCTCAGGCTGTACAATCATACTTACACATGACTGCTTGTTTCTTTTGTCTATATTGAAACTTTATATCAAGAAAAATGTTCTGAAATATGTCTGAGTGGGCGGGGCTGGAGAGAGAGGCAGCGTTTGATTGGCTGTGGCTGATGTGAAGATGTTTGTGATTGGTTACCTCTGTCTGCACTATGTTGATATAATTAAATTATAATTATTTACAAGGATTGTTTTATTATATTATTTATATACTGTACATATATAAAACAATATATAACATTTAAATGAATGAATTAATTAAATAAATTTGTACCTATAATTTATATTTTTACATAATTCATATATTTTATTATAATATATGTGTGCTTGTAAGTGTACACATTTTAAAGAATTTACACAACTTATATAAATCATAAAATATTTTTCAATCTTAATATTTATAATTATCATTATATATATATATATATATATATATATATATATATATATATAATATATGAAAAAATAAAAAGTAATTTTAATTATATAATATAAACATGTATATACAAACATATAAGTATATACATTATATATATATGCAGATGTAACTAATTTATAATTATTTTTATCAATATTTTATTATTTATTTTTTATTATATTTAAAATGTAAAAATATGAAAAATGAAAATAAAATATACTATAGATTCTCTCTCTATATAAGAAATAATAAAAAGTAATTTCAATTACAATATACATATATAATGGTATACATATTTAAACTATCTATAAATTATAATTATTTGTAATATTTTTTTTATTATTTCTTTAAAAAACAAAAAATCTAAAAAAATAAAACTATATATAAAGGTTATGCAAAGTTGTAAAATATTTCTAAGAGGGCGGGGCTGTAGTCAGGAGCAGCGGTGATTGGCTGCAGCTGATGTGAGGATGTCTGTGATTGGTTACCTCCGTCTGCACCATGTTGACCCTGCGGGAGCGCAGTTCTCTC
Source organism: Schizothorax lantsangensis (assembly GCA_027422415.1). Taxonomy (NCBI): domain Eukaryota; kingdom Metazoa; phylum Chordata; class Actinopteri; order Cypriniformes; family Cyprinidae; genus Schizothorax; species Schizothorax lantsangensis. The sequence goes on from JAPDDO010000457.1 coordinate 108,636, forward strand.
ACACAGTTGTAAATGTCCACGACTCCTTCTCGCTCCGCCATGTCCAGCATGATGTCAATCACAATGAAGCAGCCGGTGCGTCCCGCTCCAGCGCTGAGGACAAACAACAGCTGTTATTACTACTCTAAGGTACTAACATGTACCTATTAGTGGTAAAAAGGTACAAATATATCCTTTTAAGGGCACTGCTCCAGGGACAAGCTGTTGTACCACAAAAGGTACAATTTTAAACCTCTTTTTTTCTGTGTGTACTCTAGCAACTTTTTCTTCCAAAAGCACATTTTTAGCTATTTTTAAAGTTAATTCGGCAACTTTTAGTAACTTTTGACTCAAGCAATAAAAAGGTAGACATTTTCCATCTAAATTACACAAAAAGAGGAAACCAAAGATGCCTAGCAGTACACACACCACGTGAATTAAGTTTAAGTTAAATAATAATAATTGAACAATTGAATAATTGTTCATCTATGAGACACCTTGTTAGTAGCTTGTACCTGTGATTGTTGATCAGTTATACACTGTAAAGGTCCTTACACACTGAGGATTTTGCACGTTAAAAAATAAATACGACCTCATGTCGTGTCAATCATGTTTACACACTGCCTCCAAAACTTTCGTCCGTCATAAAAAAATTCAGATCAGGCATGATTTTCTTGATTTTTTTTGCATCCGTAGCAAGCATTTTGATAGTCATTTGTACAGTGTACAATTTTCTTTTTCTCGTATTCGTCATCCTTTTCTATGAAAATGCTTGCTACGGACGTGAAAATGCAGAAAATTGAACTGACCTCAAATTTTCTTATGACGGATGAAAGCTTTGGAGGCAGTGTGTAAACATGATTGACACTACATGAGGTCGTATTTATTTTTTAACGTGCGAACATTTCGGACAAGAATTTCGGACTCAGTGTGACTCAAAGACCTTAAAGGTGCTGTATGTAGGATTTACACCCAGCGTTTGAACTAGGTATTCAGTCCAATTTCAAAATATTGGAGACGGGTTTTTTTCACCAGCCCCTCCTCCTCAGACTTGACGCACACACAGGTTGCCAGTTTAACGACACCAACAGGAACGAGCGCACATGACGATGAATGAAATTAAATACGCTGTGTATTCCCGCCAACTGGCAACCCGGGTTGCCGAAATACAATTGGGTAAACTGGCAGTGGGTGGGTTTCACAAACCATAACAAACACAGACATTCCGGGCCAGACGCACATTTTCAAAGGAGAATAACTGACTGTAGCATTGTTTTTCAGATAAACAAGTATGTTAACTTAACATGTTTCATAAATATCTGCAACATATTATGGTATTTTTATGCTTTATGAGTCAAAATCCTACATACAGCACCTTTAAGAAAAGTATCTCGAAAAAATGGGAAAGATACTAGTAAATTTCCAGGACATTATTTATTATCCATTATCTGTTGTAACCCTGTGACCTAAAAAACACAAAACACAATGAATAATTTAAAATGCTGTGAAAAATCAATTCCTTCACATTAACATAGTAGATTGTGCTCTATTTTTTCAAGACTTTTCTTAGAGTGTAGCATACTAACAACCGACTACTAATACACTGCTTAAAACTGTAATTGTTCAGAATGTGTAGTTTACTAGCTAATAAAAAAATAAAACTTAAATTGTAATTGTTCAAAACTTATATTATTTTACAAACAAATCTAAATGAACATATATAAGATATATTTTTGACTGAGATTTGATGTGGTGGCAATTTTGTGTCACGATTACGTGATGACCTCATCATGCAATGACATCATCATTTAGCAACTTTTAGCAACAAATCTGTGTCTGTGAGGATGAGACTGATGTTAAATGTTCTGTTCTCATGTTCAGATATGTATGTTTATATGTATGTATGTATGCATGTATGTACCAAGAGCTTCTTAAAAACCACAACAAATTCCTCGTGTGTTTGCACACACTTGGCGAATAAAGCTGATTCTGATTCTAATTCTGATGTTTTCACCTGCAGTGGATGACCATCGGGCCGGCGCTGGCTGGACTCTTGGCTTTGACCCGGCGGACGAAGCCAGCAGGCCCCCGTGGCGTGATACGGGACGCCGTGATCTGGCCAACCGGTGAAGTGAACACTGACTGATCTCCCTGATATCTCATGAGCTCCTCGCTGGAGACCACACACACACACACACACACACACACACACACACACACACACACACACACACACACACACACACACACACACACACACACACACACACACACACACACACACACACACACACACACACACAAACACAGCACAGACACACAGACACACAGACACAGCACATTTAAAGACACGGCATCAGAATCGACAGATGACCAAAAAAAACTAATTAATAATAATAAAAAAAACAATATATATATTATTATACAATCTAAAAATTAATACAACTCAAATATATTTAAAATGAAATTATAATTTATAATTATTATTAGATTAAAATGTATACAACTCATTAAATATATTTAAAATGAAATTATAATTTTATAATTATTATTAGATTATTTATATACATATATCAAAAATAAAAATAATAACAAAAAGTTATTTTAAATATACAATTTATATAGTTTAAATTATACTTATAAATTTTAACTAATTTATTATTATTTAAAATTATTTATTATTTTATTATAACACACACACACATACATATATATATATATATTGCAATAAATATAATAAAAAAATCTAAATAATTATACAACTTATATAGATCATTAAATATATATAAAATGTAATTATTCAGAATTGAGAATGATTGTTTATTAGATTATTTATACATATATAAAATAAAAACAAATATAATAATTATACAATTTAAATAATATTGATACAATTAGGTATTAAATATATTTAAAATGTATAATTATTTTAATAATATTTTCAATTATTTATCATTTAATTATTATATATTCACACACAAATATAAAAATTAAAAACAAACTATACCACATATATATATATTTTTTTTTTTTCATTTAACCTTGTGACTATTTATAATAGCTATAGAGATAGCAATGAAGACAATACTGAAACAATAATCAGTGATTAGATGTGTTTTGTGTTCGGCTGAATCTCAGAGATCAGAGTTACAGTGTTTGACTGTAGTTTTGATAGTAAATCATGAGTTTGACGATTTGATAGTAAATCTGAGTCTCGCTGTAGTTATGATAGTAATCGTGAGTTTGACAGTAAGTTTGATTAAATCTGTGTTCGGCTGTAGTTTGATAGTAAATCTGATGAGTTTGACTGTAGTTTTGATAGTAAATCTGATGAGTTCGGCTGACTGTAGTAAATTGATAGTTCGACTGTAATCTGATGAAATCTGTGAGTTGGCTGTACTGTAGTAACATTGATAGTTTGACTGTAGTCTGATAGTAAATCTGATGAGTTTTGACTGTAGTCTGATAGTAAATCTGATGAGTTTGACTGTAGTTTGATAGTAAATCTGATGAGTTCGCTGACTGTAGTAAATCTGATAGTTCGGCTGTAGTCTGAATAAATCTGATGAGTTTGACTGTAGTTTGATAGTAAATCTGATGAGTTTGACTGTAGTCTGATAGTAAATCTGATGAGTTTAACTGTAGTCTGATAGTAAATCTGATGAGTTTGACTGTAGTCTGATAGTAAATCTGATGAGTTTGACTGTAGTCTGATAGTAAATCTGATGAGTTTAACTGTAGTCTGATAGTAAATCTGATGAGTTCGACTGTAGTTTGATAGTAAATCTGATGAGTTTGACTGTAGTCTGATAGTAAATCTGATGAGTTTGACTGTAGTCTGATAGTAAATCTGATGAGTTTGACTGTAGTCTGATAGTAAATCTGATGAGTTCGACTGTAGTCTGATAGTAAATCTGATTAGTTTGGCTGTAGTTTGATAGTAAATCTGATGAGTTCGGCTGTAGTCTGATAGTAAATCTGATGAGTTCGACTGTAGTCTGATAGTAAATCTGATGAGTTCGACTGTAGTCTGATAGTAAATCTGATGAGTTCGACTGTAGTCTGATAGTAAATCTGATGAGTTCGACTGTAGTCTGATAGTAAATCTGATAGTTCGGCTGTAGTCTGAATAAATCTGATGAGTTTGACTGTAGTCTGATAGTAAATCTGATGAGTTTGACTGTAGTCTGATAGTAAATCTGATGAGTTCGACTGACTGTAGTAAATCTGATAGTTCGGCTGTAGTCTGAAGTAAATCTGATGAGTTCGGCTGTAGTCTGATAGTAAATCTGAATTTGACTGATGAGTAAATCGATGAGTTTTGACTGTAGTTTGATAGTAAATCTGATAGTTCGCTGTAGTCTGAATAAATCTGATGAGTTTGACGACTGTAGTTTGACTGATCTGAGTAAATCTGATGAGTTCGACTGTAGTCTGATAGTAAATCTGATGAGTTCGACTGACTGTAGTAAATCTGATAGTTTGAAGTCTGATAGTAAATCTGATGAGTTCGACTGTAGTCTGATAGTAAATCTGATGAGTTTGACTGTAGTCTGATAGTAAATCTGATGAGTTTGGCTGTAGTCTGATAGTAAATCTGATGAGTTTGACTGTAGTCTGATAGTAAATCTGATGAGTTTGACTGTAGTCTGATAGTAAATCTGATGAGTTTTGACTGTAGTTTGATAGTAAATCTGATGAGTTTGACTGTAGTCTGAGTCTGAGTAGTAAATCTGATGAGTTTGACTGTAGTCTGATAGTAAATCTGATGAGTTTGACTGTAGTTTGATAGTAAATCTGATGAGTTTTGACTGTAGTCTGATAGTAAATCTGATGATTAGTTTGACTGTAGTCTGATAGTAAATCTGATGAGTTTGACTGTAGTCTGATAGTAAATCTGATGAGTTTGACTGTAGTCTGATAGTAAATCTGATGAGTTTGACTGTAGTTTGATAGTAAATCTGATGAGTTTGACTGTAGTCTGATAGTAAATCTGATGAGTTTGACTGTAGTCTGATAGTAAATCTGATGAGTTTGACTGTAGTCTGATAGTAAATCTGATGAGTTTGACTGTAGTCTGATAGTAAATCTGATGAGTTTGACTGTAGTCTGATAGTAAATCTGATGAGTTTGACTGTATATAAAAATCTGTGAGTTCGACTGAGATGTTAATAGTAAATCTGATGAGTTTGACTGTAGTCTGATAGTAAATCTGATGAGTTTGACTGTAGTCTGTAGTAAATCTGATGAGTTTGACTGTAGTCTGACAGTAAATCTGATGAGTTTGACTGTAGTCTGATAGTAAATCTGATGAGTTTGACTGTAGTCTGATAGTAAATCTGATGAGTTTGACTGTAGTCTGATAGTAAATCTGATGAGTTTGACTGTAGTCTGATAGTAAATCTGATGAGTTCGGCTGTAGTCTGATAGTAAATCTGATGAGTTTGACTGTAGTTTGATAGTAAATCTGATGAGTTCGACTGTAGTCTGATAGTAAATCTGATGAGTTCGACTGTAGTCTGATAGTAAATCTGATAGAGTTTCGACTGTAGTCTGATAGTAGTAAATCCGATGAGTTTCGACTGTAGTCTGATAGTAAATCTGATGAGTTTTGACTGTAGTCTGATAGTAAATCTGATGAGTTTGACTGTAGTCTGATAGTAAATCTGATGAGTTTGACTGTAGTCTGATAGTAAATCTGATGAGTTTGACTGTAGTCTGATAGTAAATCTGATGAGTTCGGCTGTAGTTTGATAGTAAATCTGATGAGTTCGACTGTAGTCTGATAGTAAATCTGATGAGTTCGGCTGTAGTCTGATAGTAAATCTGATGAGTTCGACTGTAGTCTGATAGTAAATCTGATGAGTTCGACTGTAGTCGATAGTAAAAATCTGATGAGTTCGATAGTAAATCTGTAGTCTGATAGTCGGCTGATGAGTTCGACTGTAGTCTGATAGTAAATCTGATGAGTTCGACTGTAGTCTGATAGTAAATCTGATGAGTTCGACTGTAGTCTGATAGTAAATCTGATGAGTTTGACTGTAGTCTGATAGTAAATCTGATGAGTTTGACTGTAGTCTGATAGTAAATCTGATGAGTTTGACTGTAGTTTGATGCCGAACCTTTTCCACAGCGAAGGTTCGAATGACGTATTCAGACAGCAGCTGAGTCTCGATGAGCGTCACCTTCATGTCTCTGTAGATCTCTGTGTCGTCAGGGCCAGTACTTACAACACTTCACCTGTCAAACACACAGTGATGGATTAAAAAAACCCACATCAGTTTATCAAAACATGAGATATGAGTGTCTCCAAACAACCACATCAGATTCTGTAATGATTTAACTCAAGAACGTCTTCAAGTGTCCCAGATATCTGACACCTCTGC
>JAPDDO010000457.1:120000-127023 GCA_027422415.1 Schizothorax lantsangensis
TATTCCCGGAAGCGATCAGTGAGGAGCAGCAGATGGTGGTGTTGATGAGGCTGGAGCTGCTTCTCTCTCTCATCTCTTTCAAAATGTCGGTCAGAGAAAGCAGCGTCCCGTCGGGAAGAAGAACTGAACAATAGCAGGTGAGCAGATGTGCGCAAACGCAGACGGATGATAACACGGTTTAATTTACTCTTAGCCAGTGATACACACAGAAATGATGATGAGAGTCACTGCAAACACTGATCTCCTCGTCCAGAGTCAGTAAAGCACTTCTGCTCAACATTAACTCTTATTACGTTACTGCTCAGTTTGACCCGCACTGTGATTTATTTGAGTCTCAGTTTTGTCGTGTTCATGTGCACACAAAATTTATATTACGTTTATGATGTTTGCGGTTAATTTCAGTTAGCTGGGAATCAAACCCATAATCTCAGCGTTCGTTTTAGTAATATTTTTTGATATTTTATCATTTTTATAATATGTCTATATAGTTTTATTAGTATTTTGAATGAGTTTTATGTTAAATCTTTTGTTTTCCATTTTAATTGTAGTTATATAATTTTGTTTTAGCATTTTTTTCCTTTCTTCATTTCATTCTTTTTTAGTAGTATATTATATATATATATATATATATATATATATATATATATAAATATACACATAAATAAAAAAATATACATATAATAGTAATATATCTAATAAGTTCAGTTTTCATTTTAATTTGAGTTATTTTAGTAATTTTTTGGTCATTTTTTAACAGGTCTATACTATATTGTTTTATTAATATTTTAAATAGTTTTTATATTTTCAGTTTTCATTTTATTTTTCATTTTGTTTTAATTTTTTAAAAATTAATTAATTAGTATTTTTTGTCATTTGCATTTAGTTTTTAATGTCTATAGAATTTATTCATTTTGAATCAGTTTTTATTTTAGTTATTAGTAATCATTTTGTTATATAATATTGTTTTATTTTAGTTATTGTAATATTGTATTTTGTTTGTCATTATATTCGTTTTTTAAAATATAGTCTCTATAGTTTTTATTAATTCAGAGTTAGTTAATTTAGTACATCAAGTTAAACTGAGAAATGTTGCCTTTGCAACTAGATGAAATAAAATGTTTAATTTTTTAATATTTTATTTTCAGTGATCGTTTACATGAAATGTATTATAAAAATGCTTAAAAATGTAAATAAAAATATTTACATACTGTTTATAATATTTATAATTTGTGAAAACAAAACATGTTTAAGAAATAGGTCTTATTTATAGTTTTAAAAAATCATGTTCTCATGTTTTTTTTGTAATGTGTGAGATGTGTGATATAATATTATATATATAATCTGTGAGAAATATTAAAATTTTTCAGAGTTTGATTTTTGATAATTTTCCATAAAACTGCACCCAGAATATGACCTCACTAAAGGCCTTTTTACACCAAAAACAATAACTATAAGCATAAAGTTTTAATAACTACTCCACACAACAACTAGGAACGATATCAAACGACCAACGACTGACTGACAGACTTTGAACTTGAAACTAAATCAGTAAAACCTGAGCTGAACATCTGAATCAGACTCTTCTGAGGTTTCTGGATGTTGATGTTTGAAGGTCTGGAGATGTCTGTGTGTTTGTGTTCATCGCTCTCCTCTCAAGCTTTAGTCTTTTGTTTTAAATCTCAGATGTTTACCAGGGTTCGGTCCGGAGAGGTTTCTTTCATTTAGTCTTTAATAAAATCAATAGAACTAAGAGATCTGAGTCTGTCTGTGATCAGGGGAAATTAAACTCCAGAGATCGGCAGCTTCACTCACCCGGCCGACTTCAACCAGATTGGTAACCATGACGATAGTTGCCGTGTTCTCCTGCCACACCATCCTCCAGAAGTCATAGATGGTCTCCTGCATCGACCTGAGGAGCAACCGATGAACTCAAAAAATCAAGAGAATAATGTCACAATATACTGTATGTATGTGTGTATATAGATTCACCCCTTCAGCATGCCATAAACCAAACCTATTTATTTATTACAATATTTATCCTAGACAGATATGAGATAAAATGTGTGTGTCTATTTAATCTCATATAATATACAATACTATACATAAAATAACATCTCAAAAACAAAACAAAATGAATGCAAACATTTCTCATCAAATACTGTCAAAAACAACAAAAACTATAAAACAAACTTAATTTTCCTTCAAAATATTATTAAGAAACTTTCTAAAAACTAAATAATTGATTTTTATTTTTCTATACATATTTTGTTCTTTCTAAAACTATTAAATAAACAGTATTTTCTTTCAAAAATATAATATATAATATACTTTATAACACATATATTAAATACTTTATAACACACATCTTTATAATATATGTATATACACACAAACTATCAATCTATCTATGTGTGTGTGTGTGTGGTGTATATATATTACATATATTAGTGCGGTGAAACGATTAATCGCGATTAATCGCATTAAAAATAAAAGTTGTTGTTTACATAATATATGTTTGTGTATTGTGTATATTTATTATGTATATATAAAAGCACACACATATATAGTATATATTTTGAAAATATTTACATGTATTTACATCTATATATTTATATTCATACAATTTATATATTATATATAAATATATAAATGTATAAACATTACATATTTTAAATATTTTCATGCATGTGTTTGTATTTATGTATACATAATAAATATACACAGTACACACATATATTATGTGAGCAAAATGTATTATTTTGGATGCGATTAATCGCGATTAAACATTTGACAGCACTAAGGGGTGTCAACTTTAACGCGTTAACACATGTGATAAATCTAAAAACTTTAACACGTTAATAATTTTTGACGCAAATTAATCGTTTGATAAGGTTTGACCCCAACTTCTTCCCGTCATCGCAGCACGGAAGGTTATCTATCAGTGTGTGTGTGATGAGGATACGGTGAACAGTGTTGTCAGGGTAACGGCTGTGGCACAAGTGGGTGTGGCCTATTTTGAAAATACAGTCGTGGGAAAAATTACAGAGCCGAGGGTTGCGTTTTTTTGGGCTACTTTTATAATCTACCGCGGCCGCCCAAAGTGTATATAGACAAATAAAAATTAAAATAGATCCTTTTACTAATGTTTATCATACTTGGAATGTATACCTGGCAACTTCAGAACGGAGAGACGCGTGTAACATCATCACAAACAACGTGAGTTTCAGCCAGAGCATACAACACAGCAGAAATAAACATGACAACAGCCACTATAGATTATAGAAGATAATAAACACGATTACGATAGGATATGGTTTCTATGTGATTTTCTTGAGATGAATGTGTAACTTACATCTGAAATGCTCATTTTTGCAGCGATATAAAAAGCTATAAAAAGCATATTTTAACAACAGTAAACGACCAAATTCCAAATGTGATCGCAGAAGGAGGTTATTACAAACACTCGATGGTGGTTTGAAGTGAGTTCTGAGTAAAAGTGTACTATTAATCTCATAAATTGTCTTATGGAGCATGATGCTAATATTAGCTCTAATGCACCAGAACAGGTCCAGTTCTTCTTCATAATGCATTTTGTCATAATACTTCACGTAAGTCGCAAGAAAATGTTTTGTTGTATTTATTTAGAAATACTTTTGATAATAGTTGGGTAAATGTATCCTGGGATTGAAGCGATGTGGTTTGGTAAACGTTTTATTGCCAGTATAAAGGCTGATATGGCTGAATAAAAACAAAAGAATAATAAGGATTATGTCTCATATCTGGAGGAGGTGTGAAAGGTTATGTTTTCTTAAACTAGTTTGTCATGCATTTCTTTATTTCAACACATTTACAGGTAAATCATAGTATTTTAAATTTGTGATTAATCATGATTAATCACAGTCCATGACTGTGATTAACGCGATTAAATTTTTTAATCGATTGACAGCACTAATATATATATATATATACTGTATAAAAGATGAACGCAAATATTTCTCATCAAATTGTTCAACATTCTTTTTATAGAACTATATTCTTACTTTGTCAATAATTGTCAAAAAACTATAAAATACATTTAATTTAAAATATATAAAAAAATAATCATAAAAAAATATTTTTGTATATATATAAAATAAAATCTGATCTCAAAGAACATCATAGATCTCATCATAAAGTCTAACGTTTCTCATCAAATCCTTCCACGTGAACTTTATAGCTGTATATTCATACCGTGTGTCAACAACGGTGTTATTTTGTTATTCTCCTTATGCAAAAATACATTGATTTTAGGCTGAAATGTGACCTGAGTGACTCCTCCAGCACATAAAGCATTAAACAGTCCACTGAACATAATCCAGAGTGACACCGGAGCAGAAGTCATGAAGACGCGGCTCTTTGTTGGATTATGGGACGTGTTTTCCAGCAGCGGAGCTCAAACTTCATAAATGCATGCAAACGAGCAGCAACAGATTTCCATTAAAGCTCCAAATCAACTTAATAAGGGCAACATGTAAGTCAGCGCCCGGTAATAACAGCACAGTCGAAGGAATTAAATCACACGTTTAATTAATTCTAATTAGCATTGTTTTTAATCAACAAGCAGATTCCAAATGACTTTTGACAAGCTAATTAGCTCATGCAAATCTGCGCTCACGTTCTCCGGCGCTGATGCCAAAGCAAATTGCATGCAGCAGAAAAAAGACAGAAAAAACACGAGCGAGACGCAAGATTTTACATATTCATACGCACACATAAACAGCAGCGTTGTGTCCTGGAGAACTCTTTAACGATGACTTTGCTCGTGGGCGAGTTCTCGTTATCGTCTGAGCCTGACCAACTTAATTAAGATCTGTCAAAACTAGACGCCTCTTAATCACAGTAATGTACTGGATCCTTCCTGATGTGCTTCGTTTAATTACACTTATCAATGTGAGGAGTGCAGATGACCATCAGGAAGAACAATAAACACTTAAACAACATCTCAACGGCTTCTTCAAGACAGAAATGAGTTAAATTGAGATTAAATTGCTGGAGTCTCCAGCTTCTCATTTCTTGAGAACAGGAGCTCAAAATCAGAGCATAAACTGTGCTCGATCTCAATCATTTCTCGTCATATTCTTCCTTTAATAAATCAAAGATGTGTGCAATAAAAGAGAAAATCTGAGTAGTAACATATGATCATAAACACTTTGTTCTTGATACATGTAAAATCTCTACATTATCCCTTGACAGAAATGACACTTAATGGATTCTCCTGCTTCTCAATGTTTCTCCTGAGAAAGAGACTTCAGTAAAGTCTTCATAAAGTCTCAAACTACACTAAGATTTGCTTGCAATCAAGTCATAAATCTTATTATGATCTCAATAATTTTCTCGTCAAATTCTTCCACATTCATTTTATAGCTCTATGATAGCATCTCTAAAACATCTCAGATGTTTCTCCTGAGAAATAGACTCCAGTATCTCTCATATGTGTCTCAAACTGCACTCAGATGTGCTTGCCATCAAAAGTCAGAGATCTCATTATGATATTTAGTATTCTTATCATATTTTCTCTCTTATTTTATAGCTCTATAACAGTTGACTCATTTGAGTCTGTATTTATGCTAAAAAGTTTTAGGAGAAACATCTGAGACAAAGTTATTACTTCAATAAATACGATGCATGAGCAATAAAAGAGAAAGTCTGAGCAATAACAACTATGATCAGACATAAGTTCTTAAGTATTATACTCAACAACACTCTGCAATGTCTCAATTTTTATTACGGTCAGAAATGAGATTAAAAGGAGGCTCTTGCTTCTCAGATGTAATCTCTAGTAATCTAACGCGTCTCATCAATAGTTTCAAACTTGCTCTGATTCGCTTGTAATCAAAAGTTAAGAGATCTCATCATGATCTCAATCATTCTCATCAAATTCATTCAACATAAATTTTATGACTCTATAACAACAATTTACATTTCTACAAAATCTCAGTTGTTTCTCAGACAGACAGAAATTAAATTAAATGAGTCTTTAGCTATCTCAGGTTTTCTTCTGACTATAAAAGAGACGAGTCTGAGCAATAACATCTATAATCATAATCATAAACTCTTTGTTGCAGAAGTATTCCCTACGAGAAACACACACGCAGTGGTTAGATAATCCTTAAACAGCTAAATCCTAGCGTAGATGGGATCTCACGTCCGGACCGCACCGGGAGAATTGCGCTGACATTTGCTGTAATTTGCTGATCCTCTAAGCGGCTCGCTTCAGTCCGCTTCAGCTGTAAGTGGAGTCAGCCAACAGCAATTACTGCGCGAGCGCTCAGCGGGAAGAAGACTTTAGCGGCGCGCTGCTGTCAGGCGCTGTTCCCGCACCGGGAGACTAATGCTTTCATCGTTCTAGCGAGCTCGTTTCAATGAGACCTCGGGGAAAATTATTCCCATTTTTTCAGCCCGTCGTAGAAGACGAGTGCAGCTGCTCGTGTGACGCTCCATTTATGCACGACTCCAGTCGTTTGCTCACATGTGCAGGAAAATATTCCTTGTGTGTGTAATTGAGTCCTGGACTTACACTGTCACTGATTCTTTAAAGTGGAGGGAACTTTTAATGAACCTTCTTCCATGTTTCATCTGTGCTTTAATACATCAGTGTCCTGAAATAAAGCTTCTCCATGTTCAGAGTGATAATCACAGATTCTGTCATCATTTACTGACCCTCATATCTTTCATACTTTCTTCTGTGCAACAAAAAGAGTTTGTTTTAAGACTGCATGGGGTCCCAAACATCTTTCTTTCTTGTTGTATTTTCACAAAGAAATCATTTGTACATTAGCGCTGCACACTTAATTAACTTAAAACTAAAATCATGAAATGCAGTGTTTTCAAAAGTGTTGAAAATGAGAAAAAAAAAATATTAATATTGCAATTTTAAAAGCTTATTGTTAAAAATACCATTACTTTTTTCCCTTCAAATGCACTTTTTTATTTTGTTAGTATGAATTTTTATATGCAATAAATATAAATATCTAAACTAATATA